>OY992881.1:36309862-36422362 GCA_963921405.1 Cepaea hortensis
TGGGCTTCTGTCTGAAAACGCATCAGCCTTCTTCACAAAGGCCTCCTTCATGATGTCAAACCCGTTAGGACTACTACCAGGGTTCCTGCCATGTTGAGGCTGTTATTATAGAGGGAAATTGCTATATGAAGACAGTAATTGAGGTAGGATATCAATCAGTCAATCTTGTGCCATGCCGGGAAATCGTGGTCGGTCATGACTCGCCATTTCACTCGATCACCAGAGTCGTGGTGGTAGGATATACCAATACAAAATATAACACAGGATATAACAATACAGAATATAACATAGGATATTCCAAAACAACATATAACAGAGGATACCATCATCATCATCATCAAGTGCTATGCCAGCTGGCGATGGCGTTCATGTCTCTCCACATATCTCAGTCTTTGGTGTTCTCAATCAACTCTGCTGCTGATATTCCTCCATTCCATCGCCTCAATCCATTCAGCGTCATTCCTCTTGGTCTGCCTCTCCCTGTCTTCCCTCGATCTTTTCAGTCCTCACGATATTCTCCAATACCTCTCTTCTCATCACATGACCAAAGAAAGCTGTTTGTCACTTTCTTATTGTTGTATACAATTTTCTAGTTTCATTAACCTCTTTCGGGCAATTGTCCTTACTTACTCTGACAGTCCAAGGAATTCGCAACAGTCGTCAAATAAACCACATCTCAGTTGTTTCCATGTGCTTCCTAATTTGATTTTTTTTTAATTTTACATTCCAAGATTCACTGCCATGCAGCAAAACAGGTTCTATATAGCACTTCAGCACTCTCTGTCTTACATTCAATGATAGTGACTTATTGCATAAGACATTTTTCATTTTCTGAAATGCAGCGTTTGCTAGCCCCATTCTGCCCTTAACCTCTGTTGTGCACCTCCCGTCTGATGTTATAAATGCCCCTAAATATTTAATAGTATTCACTTGGTTATGAACTTTCATTTCTATTTTTTTTTTTATTTCCCAATTTAATTGCTGCTATTTGGTTCCAGTAAATATTTTTGTTTTATTAGTCTGAGATATTTCCGAGGGGATATACCAATACAAAATATGACAGAGCATATACGAAAACAAAATATAAACAGAAGATATACTAATATAAAATATAACAGAAGATATACTAATATAAAATATAACAGAAGATACACTAATATAAAATTTAACAGAAGATATACCAATATAACAGAGGATATACCAATATAACAGAGAATATACCAATACCTTAAATGTGTATCAGGAAATAATGGAAGTAAAACTCCTCTGATTGTACCTAATACATCACTCAACGTGTGAGACTGGTCTGTACATAATAATCTAGACATATTCGTACAATGTATGTATCCAGAATAAAGGTCCAGTTTGTTTATGTTGTACGTTTGTTATTCGATCTATTGCTTTGGTAATATACATTTTTGTAACCTATTGTGGTTTCATGGCAAGTTTACGTTCAGTTGATTGCGATTGCTTTCTGAACAACCGGCACTCATACTATTGTATGAAAATCAGTGCATGGCGGTGTGCTTCTAAATCGTCCACAGCTGTGTTACGAACCTGGATTGCGAATTGCTTTCATAACCCCTTCGGCACAGTGCCGCAGTAACCTATTACATTGTAAACATTGCTGAGAGCGAATCATTTCCATATTCAATACTTGAGGGTCGGGTAGAAAATATCAGTGGGTAGTGATTATACTCTGTGGGGTCAGGTGGGTGAAAGTCAAGCTTAGCGATGACCTGGCTAATGATGGCATCTTGTGATGGTACCTAATCTGACTTGCCTGGAAGTACATTACATTCTTGATTGCTTTGAGCTTCAATTTGTTCTGGCAAAACTTGTGCTCGACAAATGGACAAAAATCTGACCAATGGACTTCTGCCGTATTAAAACTTGTTGCATGTCCTGTGCAGGACGACACATTAAATCCCACCACTTTTGGTTGTTTGTAATTTTCTAGACACTTTTTTCACTACCTCTAAGCTATAGAAGCCGAATGCTGTCGTATTTTGATAGTCACATGTCATTTACATAACGTAGCAGTCAACCCCAACATTTTTGGCTGTTCGTGATTCCTGGGCAAATTTACACTCAGTAGTTTGCCCTTGCTTTTGGCACCCATACCATTTCATAAAATTAAAAAAAAACACAGCTGTGTTTCGAACGCGGGTATGCGTGATTACAATCTGCGTCGGAACGCCTTCTCCACGAAGACGGCCGTATTAATGCCACTTCGCATCGCTGGCGGATGCTTATAAAAAAATATATAATTATTGTAAGAGTTAGTTAGTTAGTCGACAGATCATCCTCGCTGCACATCGAACCATTCAGTCCATAAGTGCTCGGATCCCCTCCTCAGCAAATCCCGCAGCGTGTAGCGGCTAACGACGCCAGTTCTGTGTTGGTTTATCAATCTTCTTTGGCTTCCTGCGTAGTGTTCTTGTTTGGCCACCCCTCTTTTAATTTGCTGCTCTAGCAGTCTGGCCATTGTTGTAGATTCACAGTCATCACTTGGTTCTCGCCAAAGTCTCACATCACGTAGAGCATTCAGAATGTCAGCCTGGTCCATGGCACGTCCGCCCTCCACAGTAGCCTCACCTGCGAGCTTGTCAGCCCGCTCATTTCCTTGTACTCCCGCATGCCCTGGCACGAAGATGAAACTAATCTTTGCCAGCCGAGACCGCTTCAGAGGCAGCAACCATTCTCTTCGGATCGACCCCTCCTCTATCCTCTTGATCATGTTCATTGAGTCGATAAGGAAACAAGCCCTGGTGAATGTCTGTGTCTCGAGCCATGTTATTGCTTTACTTACTGCCATGACTTCCATGGTCAGGCTACTTGTGGTTTCAGTAAAAGCACCAGAGTCCTCCTTCACAATTCTCCCTCCGGCCCGAGCTGTAAAGGCCCATGAGCTTCTCACATGTCGGACGACCGACCCATCTGTGTAGATGACCGCGTCACCGTCTAGCGAATTCTCGAAAATCAACGCTTGTACATCAGCCTCAACAGCAGCCGGATTTTCTTGTCTGCATTTTCTATCTAGTTGGATGCAAACTGAAAAGGATGTGCAGAAGTCTGTTGGCACTTGCACCCACTCCTCGCCAGGTTCTAAGTCCTCAAGTGAACACACCTGTTGAAGAATGTCTTCGGCTTGACCCATCCACGACCGTCCTCTTTTTAACCTGCTGCCCTTCACCTTCCTAATTTCACTATGCAGTGGATGTTGTGTGTTTGCGTTAATTCTGAGGTAGGCGCGTGCCCTGCAACCTTGTATTCTCTCTTCTCATCTTCTTAGTTTTTCTACGAGCAGTATGAAGATCCCCTGCCGGCTTGCTAGGCCAGTCGCAGGTTTAGGACACTAATCTGACCACAGGGAGTCCATCCCCTATGGCGAGCCATAGCCCCGTTAGCCCATGACCTCGCGGTCATGGTTGCCCGGTCTGCACCACGTGGAGGTGGGGGTTGACTTGTGTAGTCTCTCTTCAATGGTTGGAAAATCAAGAAGGTAGCGCATCGCCCTGCATGCTGTATCTCTTGTACATCCAAGAATAATGCGCATAGTTTCATGTTGTAAGAGTTGTAAGAGTAATCATTTAGAGAATAGTGGTGGTGGTTGTAGTGGTGGTGGTGATGTTGTCGTAGTGGTAGTGGTGGTGGTGGTGGTAGTCGTTGTTGTTGCTGTTGTTGTTGTTGTTGTTGTTGTTGTTGTTGTTGTTGTTGTTGTTGTTGTTGTTGTTGTTGTTGTATCGACAGCAACAGTTGCAAGAGTACTAGTATCAGCACCATAAACAGAAGCATTAAGGGTGAGGATAACGTGAGTCATTAGAACACATTTCTTATCTTTATGTGTTAAGTTGTAACCAAGTGCCTTACCTAAAGATATCCCCAAACTGTTGGCGCCATTTCTCAAACTGAGATCGAGGGTTGCTCTCCAGGTGAGGTATATTACCCACTATGGGCAGAGGCCTCTTTGGGAATGGTGGCAAATTGGTTGAATCTTTACGTTGAAACCACCAGAAGACGGCCAAAAGTAGTATCGCAGTTGTGATTAGAACAAGCACCATCTTGTCTCTGTCGTCAGTGGTAACAAATTTTCTCTAAGTGTTGATAAAATGCATTGTTATTTTACTTAAAAATGGCATTAGATTGTGTACTACGAAATAGTTTTATGCAGAATTATATTTGAAACCATTTCAGCTTTACATAAAGCAATAAAAGTTACTTTACTACGATCACATTTTTTGGAAGTACATCGTTGAATCGTGAAATATAAATATTTCTTTACATCAGTGCTATAAATAGTTACTGAAAACATTATTATTATTATTATTAATATTATTATTATTATTATTATTATTATTATTATTATTATTATTATGTACTTCCGGTACAATGGCGACGAGATGACTCGTTCTTCGGGGAGACGCTGTTCAATGTTTTTCTGTGGATTTCCTGTGGAATTCGTGTGGATAGTTTTTTCCTGTGGATTATGTGATGTTATTTCGTGTTCGTTTATTGGAAGTGTTCAAAAGAAGCCACGGAAGGCAGGTGGTGGATGAAATTTTGAGGGCAGCCGACAGATATTTGTGGGTTATGGCCTCGAGCTTCACGACGGCAGGCAGAGGAACTCTTCTTGAGTCAATGGCTGCGGTCTCCGACCAGTATGGTCACTGCCATAGAGGAAAGCAACGGCAAACTACCTCTTTAAAAGTGCCTAGTATATTATGATTCGTTTAAAGACTGATCATCGCGAGACAAGAACAGAGACATTAACATTAGCAACATGGAACGTTAGGACGTTAAACGACGACGGAAAATTAGAGAACATAAAACAAGAAATACAAAGAGAAAACAATAATACATTAGGGATGTGCGAAACGAGATGGACAGGAGTAGGCATCAAGATAGATGAAGATTATAAGATTATTTATTCTGGAGGTGAAGATCGACATAGAGGAGTGGCAATTATTTTGGACCGGAAAACAGCAAAATCTGTTCAAGGATATTGGGCCGTGTCGGACAGAGTTCTACTAGTTAAATTAAGTGGCAGACTTTTTAGCATAAATATTATTCAAGTATATGCCCCAACAGGAGAATCCAGTGAAGATAGTGTAGAAGAATTTTATAATGACATAGAGTCTGCCTTAAAGAAATGTAAACATTCAGAAATAAACATCATAATAGGAGACTTCAATGCAAAAGTAGGAAATCAAGCGGATAGATACACAGTAGGAAACTATGGTTTAGGAGAGAGAAATAAAAGAGGATACAGACTCGTAGAGTGGGCAAAAGAACAGGAAATGATTGTAGGAAACACCTGGTTCAAGCTACACCCTAGAAGATTATGGACATGGAGGAGTCCTGATAGCAGGATTAGAAACCAGATTGACTACATTCTGAATAGCAGAAGATTTAGAAACGCATTAACACTAGCAAAAACAGCTCCCAGTGCTGATTGTTATAGTGACAGATTACTCACAGGAACATTGAGGATAAAGTTGAAGAAAGTCAAGTATATAACAGGAAACACTAAATATGATTTGTGTACTTTGAGTAATGACAAGGAAATACAAAACAAATTCAACATAGAAGTACAGAACAGATTTGAAATTTTGTCTGATCTAGAGATCCTATTCCAGGATGTGGATGATCAATGGGAAACGTTGAAGAATTCAATCAATGTGGCTGCAGAAACAACTATTCCAAAATTAAAGAAGGTGGGTCGTAAGAAATGGATGACTGAAGAAATTTTATACCTCATGGAAACAAGAAGACTCAACAATAATAATTCTGTCAAATATAAAGAAATTCACAGACAAGTCAGATTATTATGTAAGGAGGCAAAAGAAGCATGGCTTGAGGAAAAGTGCTTAGAAATTGAAAACCAACACAACAGTCAAAATACCAAATTAGTGCACAAAAGAATTCAGGAACTTACTAATAAAAGAACAAGTACATCAACAGGGTGTCTAAAAACTGAAGATGGCAAAATCATAATAGAAAAAGACCAGATTCTACATGTATGGACAGATTATGTGAATAACCTGTATAATGATAACAGAGAAGAACATTATGATTTTAGATTCAATAATGAAGGACCGCCAATTTTGGAGATGGAGGTTCGAAATGTTCTTAAGCATATGAAAGCTGGCAAGGCCCCCGGTGCAGATAACATCACAACAGAAATGATTAAAGCTTTAGAAGAATTTGGATTAGAGCAAGTCACCAGACTTCTGAATACATTATATGATACTGGAGATATACCTCCTGATTTATGTAACTCTGTATTTATTGCAATCCCAAAGAGATCAGGAACCTTGGAATGTGATCAACATAGAACAATTAGTATAATGAGTCACATCACAAAGATTTTGCTAAGAATGATCATGCAAAGAGTGAGGAAGAAAATACAACCTGAAATAGGGGAAGAACAATGTGGGTTTGTAGAAGGAAAGGGTACAGTAAATGCTGTGTATATGCTGCGAACAGTTATTGAACGTGCTATAGAAGTAAACAAGGATATACATCGTTGCTTTATTGACTATACAAAGGCTTTTAATAGAGTTAGACATGTGAACATGGTGGATATGCTTGCAGATCTACAAATTGATGGGAAAGACATTAGACTTATAAAATACATATATTGGAAACAACAAGCTGCCATAAGGATTGATAATGAGGTGGGACAATTTCAACCTATTAAGAGAGGTGTTAGGCAGGGATGTGTAATGTCTCCAGATCTTTTTTCCCTATATAGTGAAAACATTTTCAGAAATGTAGAAGATATAAATGGAATCAGCATTGGTGGAAGAAACATCAATAACATTAGATATGCAGATGATACAGTATTGATTGCAGACAATGCACAGGATCTGCAACAATTAGTAGACGCGGTTGTTGTACACAATGAGCAGCTGGGGTTGGAATTAAATTGTAAGAAGACATAGGTTATGGCCGTCACTAGGAAGAACGAAGTGCCACAATGTAATATACAAGTAAATGGGAATATTCTGCAACAAGTGAATCGATACAATTATTTCGGAACAGTCATAACATCTGATGGGAGATGCCTTGAAGAGATTAGAACAAGAATCGCCATGGCAAAAGTAGCCTTTAGCAAGATGAAAGAAATTCTGACCAATAAAAAGATGTCAATTGAAACGAGAAAAAGAGTGTTGAGGGGATACATAGAGCCTGTTCTTTTGTATGGATGTGAAACTTGGACAATGTGCAGTCAAGCTGAAAAACATCTGATGGCTGCAGAAATGTGGTTTCTGGGGAAAATGCAAAGAATACCATGGACATACAGAAAAACCAATGACCAAGTACTACAGGAGACAAATGAAAATCGTAGACTGATTAGAGAAATTAGACGAAGACAGTCACAATTATTTGGACATGTTATGAGAAGAAATGGATTGGCGAACTTATTGACAACTGGCAAGATCGAGGGGAACAGACCACGAGGAAGACCGAGAGGAAAATACCTGGATGGCTTGGCCACATGGCATGGACGAGACAGAACAATGAGCTGATCCACGACTCCGGTGATCGAGTGAAATGGCGAGTCATGACCGCCCACGCTTTCCGGCATGGCACATGATTGATTGATTATTATTATTGTGTTACTGTTGAAAGATGATATAACACTCTCCTAGAACCATATATAGAGCATAGGGCACAAACTATTTATAAAATGTACAAATGTACATGACCTTTTTCAAGAAAGATGTGTATTTGTGAATTGAAACACGTCCTCTAACTTTGCTGTGTTAAAATGTACCCAATCTGTTTCTGCAGTTACTTTCGGGTGAGCCCAAATTGTAGAGCCTTCTTGGATGTTTTTTAATTAGTTAATTGCGGCGTATTTGACAGTAAGATTATTTTCTATTCGAAATTCGATTAGAATCTCTCTGTCCCCATTTCTTTGTCTTATACCGAATGGCCTGGTACCATTTCTTCTATTTCCGCTCTTTCAGTTCCGGTATTCGCTTTGAAATCTCCATGATTATCAAATCTCTTGGTATCACCGTTTCTAATGCAGCTAGTAAACTGCAGAAAAATTCAATAATACCATCCTTTTCTGCTGCAGTTGTTGATGTATATTGACAATTTTATCAGTCATTAGATTGTATTCAAGAAATACAAATGCCTTTGCCACGAGGAAGCTCTGTCTCAGTGTATCAGTTGTATTTCTTACAAATTCTTTACAAATCACATTTTCCCCTGATATCATCATTATGTGTTACGCCGATAAGCGTGGGCCATCTCACACGATCACCAGAGTCGTGGATCAGCTCTGTGTTCTTGTCTCGATCATGCCATGTGGCCAAGTCATCCAGGTATTTACTTCTCTACCTTCCCCGTGTTCTTTTTCCATCAATCTTGCCAGTTATCACCAAGTTCTCCAATTTATTTCTTGTCATAACGGGTTCACATATTTGACTCTCTACGTATATCTTCTCTAATCGGTTTTCGGTTTTAATTTGTTTCTTGTAGGACTTGGTCATTTGATTTTCTGTCTGTCTATGATATTCTGTGCATTTTCCTCAGAAACCACATTTATCTGAATAGGCATCTAACATTATATGAATATATGTTCCATTCCTTTTTATCCAAATGGCAGAGCTCTCCATTATAATACCGCAGGGTTTACAGCCGTCATCTCTAATACTCTCTCTTGCTCTTTCATCATTCTCTTCTCTAATTCGTGAGAATGATCTGCCTGGCCTGGGAGCCTCAAGATCCTTTCTTTTTGATTATTTTTACGCTGCTAATTTGTGTGATATAGGATGAACAACTGGTAATTTCCCGTTTCTTTTTACATACATGTGAGCAACGTCTGCCAATCCGATCCGATATGTAGAAAACAAACAAACAGAACTTTCCACCTCGTTCAGCTTGATAGTAGCGTTGGTTATAATTGTGGTGGTTCAGTATTTTGCAGAGTTTATGCCTGTGACGTCAGCTGTGGGTTTGGCCAACGAGTTCTCCTTTGTGCCCGTTTCTTCCTGTTATTCCGTTTGTCAGTGCTGGCTCCTATCTCGTATGTTTTAAGTGGATGTAGTTCTTAGAAGGACACATCCTTTGGTCTAGTTACTTTTGTGTCCGTTTTCTGTACATGACCCCTGAGCACTGCAGCTAAAAAAGTTGCTGTCTCAGACATCTTTTCTTTCTTCCTATCCGGACATATCTTTGTACGTTTTGACAGGTTTGTCGGTTTTCTCCTCTAGGCTGACTAGACTTGCGTCAAATCTCTGGTTGAAAACTGGTTTCAGTTTGAATTTATTGGTCATTGTGAATGGGTTGTTGGCTTCATCTTGAGGTATCTCATTGGTCTTTGGCGTAGTTTAAGCTTGAGTTTTCTCTGTGGTCTTTTGTGTTGCTTTTGCTGCCTTGTTTTTGGAATAGCTCACTTTCTATTCTTAGTTGTTCTCTTTCTGACTTAGCTGCTTGCAGAATTTCTTCATTCCCCTTCGTTACCTGGGCCATGCGTTCCACCTCTTGCTGGATGCTGCGCTGAATTTCTATCAAGACTTCCAGAAGTTTTGCGATTCTGCCCGTGTCTTGTTCTTGGTTTTTGTTTGTTGGCTTCGGTGTCAGAAGTATCTGGGTTTATTTCTTCAGCTCATCTTTATGGCCTTGAAGCTGAGATAGTTCATCTTGTGAGATGCCTGTCTCGCAGCTCCTCCGTGTTTCTCTGAATGGTGTTTTTGTATTTATTTCGATCTTTACTGCGTCTGTGTGTGTGTGTGTGTTTTTTTTTTTTAAATTTTTTTTTAGGTACGGGCAGTCCAGGTATCTTGCTCCGTGTTTGCCCAGGCAGTTCGCACACTTTCATTTGTCAATAGGTTTTCATAAGTCTACCACAAACACAAACACAAGATCTTCTGGCTGGCCGGCAAGTGTGTTAGTCATTGCTTTACCACAGGATCCTGTATTAGCTATACTAAAGATTAATTACATTTTCTAAATCAATATTTATATTTTCATGTGTGATTACTTTAGGCATTTGCAGTTATTTTACAATAAAGATAAAACCAACGCGATCAAAATGTAACTTGTTTTAAGTTCACAAGACCTGTATTACATTGGTAGTTATTATAATGCAACAGACTATTATGTCGGACCACAGGCGAACATACGTGCTAGAACATCTGTGATTGAGTAACTACAAATGGACAAACTTGGGCTTATATAATACATCATTACTGTAAAACCCCTCAGTTGTCGTCCGTTTATCAGTGTAAATTATTTGGGTGAATATCTTGTGCATTGACATCTATGCGATAACTCTTTCACAGAATAACTATTGACTTATCTCCCTGCATAAGCCAAACATCATGGAATAACGTTCTGGGCTGTGTGTCTCTGTCCGTTTAGATGAGGAGAGTTCTTTAGAGCTATAGCGAGCCGGCCTTGTTGTATGGATGCTAGTCATGGACACTTAGCAGACGGGTGAGGAAAAGTGTGGAGAATGTCGAAATCTTGTGTTATATAAAAAATATTAGATACCCATGGACGAATATAAAGAGTAATGAAGACATCTTGAAAGAAGTTAACTCACAAAGAAAACTGGTTGCT
This sequence comes from Cepaea hortensis, assembly GCA_963921405.1. Lineage (NCBI taxonomy): Eukaryota > Metazoa > Mollusca > Gastropoda > Stylommatophora > Helicidae > Cepaea > Cepaea hortensis. The sequence continues at coordinate 36,320,447 of OY992881.1, forward strand.
CGCATGGCAAGATGCCAGTCCACATTCTTTGGGTATGTCGTGGGAAGCGGTAAGGGGGTGTATGTCGTGGCGTTGAGAAAGTTGCAGTGGACAAGAAGCAGGGGGAAACCAAGTAAGAAGATGATGGATAGTGAGATAATGCCAAGGGGGAACATTTATATGATTTATGATCTGCTTTAAACAAGATGCTGGTCTCTCTGGCCGAGGGGTTACAACACTTTCTCCGTAATCTCGTTTATCACGCAGAGTCTCGTAGCGGGCGAGAACTGGGAGTGGTTCGACCCCCGCTGGTGACTTGCGGGATAACTGAGCCAGCCGCTCAGAAAGCAATGGCAAACTAATGGGCGTAATCTTGCCAAGAAATCAACATACAGCTGAAATATGCTGATGTTGACAGCGATGTCCTGTAAAGGATATGCAAAACAAAACATTAAACAATATAGAAGGCAGTGGGCAGACATGATCACCATCGTTACGGTACATATTAATCTGCTCCAGACACGTATAATCATGATGGAACCACATGGCCTTGGGCTTAAAGTAGGTACATAACTATTTATGGAAGTTTACATCCATCCATTCTTCCATCCATGCATTCATTCGTCCGTCCCTCTGTCTGTCTGTCTGTCTGTCTGTCTGTCTGTCTGTCTGTCTGTCTGTCTGACGAAAGACGAGTGATTGGAAGGGCCGAATGTAAGACGGGCCTGCGTGCCCAATTTGTGACCATTTTAAAATAAAGTTGATTTGATTTTCTGTCTGTCTGTCTGTCTGTCTGTCTGTCTGTCTGTCTGTCTGTCTGTCTGTTTGTCTGTATGTATGTCTGTCTGTCTAACTACCTACCTACCTGCCTGCCTGTCTATCTGCCTGCCTGTCTGTCTGTCTGTCTGTCTGTCTAACTACCTACCTGTCTGTTAGTAATGGATAAAACAAATAGTAAGGATATATGGAAAGCAATTAACACCTTGACAAACAAGTATAACTTCCGAAATTCTTTACCTTCAAATCATATTACATGCGACCAATTCAGTAATTTTTTTCAAACTGACATAGACCAGTTGAAGGCTTCAATACCTAATTCTCCTTGCAACTTATCTTTATTGTCATCGTTTTGCGAGAATAGATGCTCCCGCGATATTCTTTCCGACATACCGCTAATGACAATCACTGAAGTATTCGCTTACCTCAGTAACCTAAAAAACACAACCTTATCTGGGTTAGATGGAATCAGCAACCGGATTCTCCGTTGTACTGCGCCAGATATCTGTACATCACTAACCTATGTATATAATCAGTGTCTAACCAAAGGCCACTTTCCATCAGCTCTCAAAATCGCTAAAGTGTACCCTCTTCTTAAATCTGGTTCATTGGACAATGGTCTCCCGAACAATTACAGACCCATTTCATTACTATCATCACTATCTAAGCCACTAGAAAAACACATCCATAAAGTAACATTACAGTATTTAGTTCGCAACAAGCTTATTGTTGACAGCCAATCAGGATTTCGACCAAAATATTCTTGCCATACGGCCCTAACAAACATGATAGAAAATTGGCACCAGAATATAAACAACAACAGTCTATGTGGAACTGTGTTTATTGATTTCAAGAAAGCATTTGATATGATAGACCATGTTATTTTAATTAAAAAACTCGAGACAATGAAAATTGGCCTTAATGTAGTCACTCTAATATCATCTTTTCTATCAAACAGAAAGCAAGTAGTATCACATAATAAATCTCTGTCTCAAACCATTACCTTCAATATTGGAGTACCGCAAGGCTCTATTCTTGGCCCTCTGTTATTTGCCATATATATTAACGATCTACCTTTGCATCTTTCGTCGTCCTGCGATCTATTTGCAGATGACTGTACGGTGTACACAAACGCTGAAGACTGTATTTTACTGGAGTCGTCTTTACAACAAGAATTAAATAATGTAGTTAAGTGGAGCTATTCAAATCGTATGCAAATTAACATCACTAAAACAAAAGCAATGTTATTAACAACTAGACAAAGACTTCAAACTCTAAGCTCACACACATCACTTCAACTTCACATTGATAACATGCCAGTAGAAAGTGTAATTGAGCACAAAACATTAGGCCTAATCATTGATAGAAACCTAACCTTTAATTCCCACGTTCAAGCGCTTATTAAACAAACAGCGAAAAAAGTCTACCAACTCGCCAAGATTAAAAACTTCCTTGATGAGGACACAAGGAAGCTATTCTATACTTCTCATATACAGACACACTTTGACTACTGCTCTACAATCTGGGACGGTTGTTCTAATTCAAACACAAGCGACTTTACTCACTCCAGAAACGGGCCATGAGTCTAATTTATAGCAAACATTTATCTGACAATCCTAGCCTGTATAAACGCCTTCAGTTACTACCATTCCGCAAACGCCTGCTTTTCAATAAAGCTAAACTAATTCACAAAATCCTGCATCGGAATGCCCCAAATTACCTTTGGCCATTGTTTAAATATAATGCTAGACACAGTAAACGTTTAAATATACTACACATTCCGAAGCCTAGGATTGACTTATACAAAACAAGCTTAACGTACTCCAGCTCAGCTGTGGAACAATCTTCCACAAGAAATCAAAGACATTACCAATCCCTATTCATATAATCGCAAATTATTCGAACGCTATCTCAATACGGATTACCTTCCCCCTTAATAATTGAGATAATAATAATAATAACAAAACCCTAGTATAACAGCCAATCCCCTTTTTGTAGGCCAGTATATTCCACATGGCTAATAACAAGTGTCAGACCTTTATCTAGTATTACTGTGTCGTGTAGTTTTGATGTTTGCATTTTGCCCATGCCTTTATAATGCATATCTTTTATATTGTTGCTGTTCTTTGTTAGCCTTGAATGATGTGTGAATGAAATAATGTATGAAAGAGAGTGATAGAAGGGCAGAATGTTAGACGGGCCTGCGTGCCCAATTCTTAACCCTTTGAAAATAAAGTTTGTTCGTTCGTTCGTTCGTTCGTTCGTTCTGTCTAACTGCCTGCCTGCCTGTCTGCCTGCCTGCCTGTCTGTCTGTCTGTCTGTCTGTCTGTCTGTCTGTCTGTCTGTCTTCTTCTGCTGCTGCCTTTTATTCGCTCCACTTTCGATACGGTGCGTCACACCTTAAATTCACTTGTCAATGTATCAGATGGTGTCAAGCTTTCCTCCTGTAGACAGACTCCATCTAAAGTAGCAGACTCAATCTACCAGGAGGTAGGATTTATTCCTCATATTATTTTTCCACAACAGCTGCGATACTACCTACTCACTGCGATTTTATCACCTTCATAAAATCCTTCACGTAAGCAAATTGACTCTTGTTCTTTCGACCTGAACTGAGAAGCGTAGATATCCCCTTTCCTCTCCAAGCGACCTAGTGACAACGTGGCATCAAAAATCATTGGAATCGATACAGATGTCCAGTTTTATACCGGGATACAAATATTCAGTCGTATGCCGGGAGAGAACTAAGAAACCTCTGAGCCAGTATCCCCTTCTGGGACATTTACCCTTTGGAATCAAGCAGGCTGGAGGTAATCCGCAGAAATCTAGAATAGAGGAAGACAAAACAGCCGAGAATTTCACTTGAGCAAGAAATGCTCATCACCTTTTGTCTGGTCGAAAATTAGTAAATTAATATTGAAACAATGGCTTACCGTATATAAATAACCTGGAAATTATTTCTGACATCACAATTAGAGAAATAGGCCATTGTGTTACAGTTTTTCACACCCTTAATTTTGTGGTTGCAGCATCAGTAAACAGGTCCTTGTATCTAGACCTATTTAATTTAATTGGTAATTGAGTCAATGTAGGAAGGGCGGTAATTGCTTGTGATTAAAGTTCTTACATGTACACTTATGTACTCGAAAATAGTGCAGGCTTTGTTTCGGCAGCAATGTTGCTGTTTGGTTAGACAAACTGATGGGTAATATCGCTGATATAGTATATTATATAAGTAAGTTAATGACAGGGCAACTACCGTTGAAGTGTGAAATATATAAAATCATGCACGCATACAAGCATCCATCCACCCATCAATCCATACATCCATATATCGATCCATCCATCGGTCCGTCTATTCGTCCATCGGTAATAACGTACTTACGTACAGACCTGGTGTCAGGTCTTAGTCAGATATGACTGAGCTACCGTATGACAGTAGACGCTACTACCTGCTTTCTGTCAGCGCCGAATGTTGGGCGGCGCTTACCAAACCCGACACCCCATGTTGTGCCAACGGCTTCGGGCGGAAGAGCGCAATTGGGAGGGTACTAGCCTTATCCTGGTGCGAGGAAATGCAACCCAAAGACAAAATAAGTCATGGCAGGGCAGACCAGGCCCTAAGCCTTGGTTGGCAGCTGGTCTAGGATCGAAGCTCCGACAGGCGGACAGTTAGAGCATTGCTTTGCTGATCCGGCAGCTTCTGCAGCTTGTCTTGTTCCAGATGTATAGGTGTTAACTTTCCTCTGGAGTGAACTAGGCAGGCCGAGAGAGGGATCATGCTGCATGGGCAACACATGGTTTCTTTATTTTAGCCCAGGCTTTGTGCTATGGAGAGGCAATAACTCCATCCCTGACTATCCCCCACCCTCTTTGGGATATACTTTTCACTTCTACTAAAATATGCCTTTCGTGATCAGGATGACGGTATATACATTCACTCACGCTCAGATGGTGGCCTCTATAATGCTCAGAGATTGAAGGCTAAGATCAAAATTAGCAGGGTACTAATCAGAGAGTTGCTTTTTGCGGATGATGCTGCGATTACGACCCACTCTGAGGAAGAATTACAACATCTACTATCTGCATTCTCCAATGCTTGTTCTGAATTTGGTTTAACAATTAACAAAAAGAAGACACAGATTATGTCACAAGGTGCACATGGTGTACCATCAATCTTTATTGACGACGCCGAACTGGAGATAGTAGACCATTTTACATATCTTGGATCAGAGGTAAATAGCAAATTATCCCTCGATCAGGAAATCAAAATCAGGATTGGCAAGGCAGCAACAACAATGAACATGTTAGCAAAAAGAGTCTGTGAGAACAGGAAGCTTACTGCCAAAACAAAAGTCCTCGTCTACCAAGCCTGTGTCCTTAGTACTCTTCTTTATGGCAGTGAAACCTGGACAACTTACTCACGCCAAGAGAAACGTTTAAACAGCTTTCATATGCGGTGTCTGCGAAGAATACTTGGTATTAAGTGGCAAGACAAAATCACAAATGCTGAAGTATTGGAAAGATCAGGTTGTGTGACGGTGTATTCCATGCTCAGTCTTCGTAGACTTAGATGGATAGGATACGTTAGGAGGATGGATGATGGTAGAATACCAAAGGACATCTTTTTTGGTGAATTACAGACGGGTAGGAGATCTCAGGGTCGGCCTCTACTACGATACAAAGATGTGTGTAAGCGGGACATGATTGATACAGGCATTGATAATGCACAATGGGAGCACGTCGCCGCTGAACGTGTTGCATGGAGGGCAACTATCAGAAATGGAATAAAGACAAAGGAGAAAATGATTGCAGATAAAGCACACACAGAGCGTGAGAGACGTAAGATGGTGCAAAATGGTGGAAATGACCATGTTTTCACATGCACCTACTGTGGGCAAACATTTGCAGCAAGAATTGGCCTTACCAGCCACACTCGCCACCGCCATGGAACGTAGTTATTGCCATATGACAGTTATTAAGCCTTTTTGAAGCACAATGTACCAAACTATCGTCTGTCAAGACGGAAAGGTGCCAATGAATGATGAATGAATGAACACGTACAGACAGACAGACACAATTTTCACAAACACTCAAAAAGTCATAAACCCACGCAATCACAAACACACACACACACACACACACACACACACACACACACACACACACAAAGACACACACACACTAACAAACATTCACTCATCCATACATACTCACACACACACGCCCACACATACACTTACATGCCCATATACGCTCATTAATAGATAAAGCGTGCACGCACATACAGACATGCGGGCAATCAGACAGATGAACTGACCGACGGACGGGCGGATTGATTGTACCACGGATGGGTGGATGAATAGATGGATGAATGAATGAATGAATGGATGGATGGATGGATGGATGGATGAGTGGGTGGGTGGACGGACGGACGGACGGACGGACGGACTGGCGGACAGACGGACTGATGAATGAATAGATGCATGGTTGGATGGAACGAACGAACGAACGAACGAACGAACGAACGAACGAACGAAAGAACGAACGAAAAAAACAAATTATTTTCAAAGGGTTAATAACCAAGTTCGCAAGCCCGTCTGACAATCTGCACTTCTCTCTTTTTGACGGATTGATGGATGGCTGGGTTGATGGATGGATGGATGGATGGATGGATGGATGGATGGATGGATGGATGGATGGAGGACGGACGGACGGACAGGCGGACAGACGGACTGATGAATGAATAGATGCATGGTTGGTTGGAACGAATGACCGAACCTACGAACGAACGAAAAAAAAAATATTTTCAAAGGGTTAATAATCAAGCCCGCAGCCCGTCTGACAATCTGCACTTCTTTTCGCTTTCTAACGGATTGATTTATGGATGGATGGATGGATGGATGGAGAAAAGGACTAACAGGCGATGGATAGATGTATGGATATACACTGCCATAAACTCACATGTACGTACTTTAAGCCCAAGACGTTTTGGTCCCATCCAGATAAAGCGTGTCTGGAACAGATTAATATGTACTGTGACCAAACAAACTGGTGTATAATTGTTGCAACTCCGTGCAGCAGCATTAGTTACTAATATCCAATGTGACAGTTAGAGAGTTAGATATTGTCAACATCGAAGTCAGTCTAATTACCCAGGGTGTGGTGGGTATAATGTATGTGCCGTTCTCATGTCAAGCCCCGTTATTATTGAGCACATACCACTCTAAACTATAACATATAATATAACAAGTGGGTAGCTAATAGCGGTCATGTTAGCGAAGTTGATATGGAACTGCGTTAATAATGTCATGAGAATGGCCAGACGAGGGTTCGACGCCTCGGCTCGCTGCCTGCTAAGTAAAGATCAGACCTGCCATCTATAGGTTGTATGTTTAATGACTGTGCAGTGTTTGAAAATATTTCCGGTCCAAGTTTTGTATTCACCCACTGTAAAGTTCGTGCAATATAATAGGTGAATACACAACTTGGACCGGCAATATTTTCAAACACTGCACATTCATTAAAAATACACCCTTCTGTGCATTCGTGTCGGCAAAATGAGTTGGGCATAGCACTTGGCATACCCATTGCATGCTCCTGCTTTGGGACTTTTAGCTCACAAATAGGATAGTTTGAGATCTGGCAGAGAAGCGACAAACACAAACTGTGAATACTAAACCTCTGTAACAACAGTATCATCATGGTGCGTCATGGCGATCAGCGTGTGTGTCTTTTTGTCTTTCTTCTGTTTTTTTTTTCCCTTCATGTTTACCAGCTGTCTGTGTTGTTGTTCGGTGATGCCACATGGTTCTACACGTGTGTCTCTTTGTCTTCATTCTGTCTTTTCCCCCTTCATGTTTGCCGGCTATCTGTGTTGTTGTTCGGTGCTGCCACGTGGTTCTACACGTGTGTCTCTTTGTCTTCCTTCTGCCTTTATTCCCTTAATGTTTGCCAGCTATCTGTGTTGTTGTTCGGTGCTCCACGTGGTTCTACATGTGTGTCTCGATGTGTGGGTGGGTAGAGGGAGAATGTGTGGGTGGGTGCGGGATTTGTGTGTGGGTAGGTGCGGTATGTGTGGTTTGGCGGGGAGATGTGTGTGGGTGGGGGATGTGTGGTTGGGGATGTATCATTGGCTGGGTGGTTGGGGGTGAGTGGGTGGAGGAGGATATGTGAGTGGGTGATTGTTGTGGGTTATGGGATGGGTGGGGGTTGTGTTTGGGTAGGGTGATTGTGTAGGTGAGTGATATGTGTGGGTGGGGGATGTGGATGTGGGGGATGTGTGACTGGGTGGGGAGATGTGTGTAGGTCGGTGATGGATGTGTGTGTTTCGATGTGTGTCGAGTTGTGAGATGTTTGGGTGGATGGTTGGAAATGTGTGGGTGTTAGTGGGTGGGGAATGTATGTGAGTGGGTGAGGGATGTGTGCGTGAATGGGTGTGAGGAATGTGTGTGTGTTGGGGGATGGGTGAGGGTGGGTGTGGGGTGGGGGTTATGTCTGTTTGGGTGGGGTGTGAGTGGGTGGGGTAAATGTGGGTGGTTGGAGGATATATTTGTGTGTGGTGATGGTGTTTGTATGTGGGGGATATGTGGGTGGGTAGGAGATGTGTGGGGAGATGTGTGTATGGGTGAGTGATGTATGTGGGGGATGTGTTTGTGCGTGGGGTGTTGTATGGGAGGGGAGATGGGTGTGCGTGAGGGATGTGTGTGTGTGGATGGCGGATATGATTGGGTGTAGATGTGCGGGTGGGTGAAGGATGTGTGTGAGGCTGGGGATGTGTGTTTGGCTGGGTGGTTGGGGTGTGTGAGTGTGGGTTGGTAGATGGGAGATGTATGTGTTGATGAGTGGCTGGGGGATGTGTGGGTGTGAGTGGTTGAGGGATAGTACGCGAGTGGGGGATGTATGAGGGGATGAGTGTATGGGTGTTGGGTGTGTGTGTGGGTGGCTGATGTGCGTAGGTGGGGTATGTGTGGGTGTTGTATTTGTGGATGGGGGGGTGTTGGTGGGTGGGGATGTGTATGAGGGATATGTGTATGAGTGGGGAGATGTGTGTGAAAGGTATGTGTGTGTATGGGTGGGGGTGTGTGGTTAAGGGATTGTGGTTGATGAATGGGTGGGTGGAGGATGTGTGGGTGGGTGGAGAATGTATGGGTTTGTGAAGGATGTTTTGATTGGTGAGTGTATGTAGGTTGTGAGATGGTGGGGGTGTGTGGGTGGGTTCAGGGTGTGTGGGTGGGATATTGTGTGGGTCGGTGCGGGATTTGTGTGTGGGTAGGTGAAAGATGTGTTACTTGGCGGGGAGATGTGTGTGTGTGGGTGTGGGATGTGTTTTGGCTGGGTGGTTTGGGGTGTATGGGTGGATGAGGGTATGTTTGGGGTTGATTGTTGGTGGGTTATGGGATGGGTGGAGGATATATGTATGGGTGAGGAGATGTGTGTGGGTTGGGAATATGTGGGTGGGGGTATGTGTGTGTGGGGGGATGTATGTGTGCCTGAGGTATGTGTGGGTGGGTGGGGGTGTGGGTGTGGGGGATGTGTGGTGGGTTGGAGATCTATGTGTGGGTGGGGAGATGTATAGGTGCGGGGATTGGTGGATGGGTGGGGGAATGTATGTGTGCCTGAGGTGTGTGTGTGTGGTTGGGTGGGGGATGTGTGGGTGGATGGGCATGTGTGAGTGGGTGGGTGGAGGATGTGTCTCATAACATGGTAATATGCATTGTTTACGTTTACAACATTCATTTGACAACGTTTTTTCTTATGTTGAATGTAATATGCACTACTGATGAACGAAAGATGAGTGATTGGAAGGACCGAATGTAAGACGGCCCAATTTGGTACCCTTTTAAAATAAAGTCCGTCCGTTCGTTCGTTCGTTCTCTTTGTCTTCCTTCTGTCCTTTTTCCCTTCATGTTTGCAAACTGTCTGTGGTGTTGTCAGGTGATGCCACATGGCTCTCTATATGTGTGTTTCTTTGTCTTCCATTTGTCTTTTTCCCTGCATGTTTGCCAGCTGTCTGTGTTGTTGTTCGGTATTGTCACGTGGCTCTAAATGTGTGTTTCTTTGTCTTCCTCTTGTTCTTTTCTCATCATGTCTGCCAACAGCAGCTAAAGTTTCAAGTTTATTTGTCCTTGTCATCACATGATCAAACAATCGTGCCTACCTACGTATATTTTTCTACAAGAGCACATCGTATATCATCTATGACATACATTAAGACAGTTTAAATATACATTTACACGTGTATGCACACATACATACACACAAATTTATCGCACACATCCCACACATACAAACAAACACACCACGGACGGACCGAACGTCAGACAGGCGGACAGTTAGACAGTTAGTTAGTTATCAGCTACTTCAAGCTGGGCATCCCCAAGCCAACTGGGTCATGAGCCGCTTCAACCTATCTGCTTCTATGGGTGCTTGTCGCTAGGGCAATTGTCGAATCAATGGTTGTAAAACCGATGCTCCAGGCACTATAAGAACTATGTGTTCGGGACTTTCCACTGATCTGACGAATATTGACAGTATCATAAAAACGGCTGTGATTGAGGCCGAACTCACCGTCTTAACATTGATATTGCTGGTCAACAGGAGACTCGCCTCTCTCAGGACGGGTCACTCGGGGAAACAAGTACGCAATTTTTGGAAGGGTAAAGGACAGGAAGGAAAGCGAGAAAATGGAGTGAGCTTTGCAATGAAGAATTCACTAATGGGAATGATTGAAAATCCAGCTAGAGGTATTGAAAGACAACCTATTATGGTTTTGCCAACATTTTCACTGGATATGAACCGACATTCAGTTCCACTGACGATGTGAAGGATTCAATCTATGAGAAGTTAGACTCTGAAATCAAGGCAGTACCAACATCTGACTACATTTAAATGCTCGATGAGTTATATGCTCTTGTGAGGGAGGACTCGAGTTCATGGTCAGCATGCCTTGGAAATTACAACATCGGTCGCATGAATAAAAAATGAACAAAGGCTACTGGAGCATTGCACCCTAAATGACCACTGTATAAAAACTCGATTCTTTTTTTTTTTTTTTAAATAAAGACATTGGTACCAGCTGGACATCATCATCACACTGAGACAACATTTGAATCAAAATCATTAACTCGAAGTTACCAGAGTGTTGATTGTAATACCGATCATTCTTTCGTTGTTGCAAGGGTTAGATTGAGATCACAATTAATCTACGCCTCATAAACACAAATCAGTCATCAGGATTACTATTATCAACACCCAAAGATAGTGATAAATGTTTTGAGTTTGTGACATGGAGGATCAGTCCTCTACATCCCCAGTCCACCACATCTTTCTCAATACTTTTAATCTTGAACGGAATCCATCCTGATAGCGGAGATATAAATAACATCGAACATTCTCGAACCATGCAGGGAAAAGAAAAGGTGCATGTCCGTCTTTTGATTGGCTAACACTTCGGTAGTAATGCTATCTACTATAGTGTGTTTACTTTTGTCAGCCCCAATATAAAATTCCATATCTAAACAACCAACTGAAGGAAAATGATGAGATTTAGCATATAACCTAATCATTATGTCCACCCAACAAAACAATGTTTGTTCTGGAGATTTTACAGCAGATTTCAAAGATTTTTTTATATGCGGTATATAATTTACTGGTCAGAGATGAAGTTCATAATTGTAAATGTATTACAGCGTAGCCAAACAATCACCTTTCAATGTTGAATATTTTACGTGTTTCACTGGATTGATCTTATGCCAAGAACTCCGCGCTGTTTAAACTGGGACTGTTCAGAGGTGTCGTCAAACTGTGGGTTATTTCATGAAACCTGATTATTATTATTATTATTATTTAAATCTTACCATTTATCGCTAACATTGAAATGTGTGAATATTTTTCAATGGGACTGAATGCGAAATTGTGTATACACTGCAAAGCATCGCTGTGAAGTTGTACACATATTTTTATATAAAAGCTGATCGCAGGAAACTGTTTTATACTATTACAAATTCCGAAAAAAGAACAGTGCATGCATTGGGTTTGAGTAAACGGTCATTTCGTCGATGGGCGCAAGAATCTGGAATTAAACCACTACGCTATAACCAAACGGTAAGTAGAAAGGTTATTGCAGACAGCTTTGACAAAGATGTCATAAGGCGAGCTATTATACAAATACTTTAAAAGTCGCTTAAAAGTCGACAGGGTCGACTTCATTGCACCGGGTTCTATCCCATATGGCTCGGTCTCTTTCCGCAGCGCGGAAAGCATCGCATAAAGCATGAACTCCGCAGCTCTAGCGACGACCCACAGAAGTCTCCGAAAAATTTAACTCGTGAACCGAAGGATGCGGCCCTGAATCGAACCCACAACCTTTGGAGCCCGAGTCAAAAGGTTTGACCACTTCGCCACGGAGATTCATAAAATTATAAACATTTTCGATTTTATATCCAGGATTATCAAGCATTATAAAAATGCTCGATCCCAAAGAAACAGTGACTGTAAGAAAACGTAGGGTTTGGTTGAGAAAGAACAATAACATAGAGTTATCCAAAACGACTTTGTGGAAAATAAGGACATTATCTTCACTTTTAGAAAATACAAGGGCGGTAGAAATATTCTTTGCGAGCAACCGCATTTAGGAGCCATGAGAAGCAGATACCTACGTGAAATAAGGGAAATGCGCAAAGAAAATTATGGCATAGTGTGTTTGGATGAAATGTGGATCAATGCGCACGACACAAGTGATAAGGAATGGCAATCAGTGGATGGACAGATAAAGCGATATGTGCCCAGTAGTATATGACAGCTTTTGGTCATGGCCCATGCTGGTAATACGCATAATGGCTTACAACAGAATGCTGGGCTCGTGTTCGTATCAAAGCATACAGACAATAGGGATTATCATAATATGATGAATGGTAATGTATTTAGAGATTGGCTCGAGAATACTGTGCTTCCATCCCTACATAGACCGTCGTGTCCAATTATGGACAATGCATGATATCAATGTTTTTGCCCAAGAAGACAAAATACCTACAGCATCGAGCACAAAGGGAGCAATAAAGATATGGCTCCGAATGGAAAACATACCATTTCCAGAAACGAATTTCTAGCTAGAATTGTTGTCCCTTGTAAAACAGACGCCAAAAAGCAAGAAATATCAAATCGACAAGTTGATAGAAGAGCATCGTCATGGGTGCTTGAGACTTCCACCGTACCATTCTCATTTTAACACTATAGAACTTGTGTGGGCTAAAATCAAAGGACAGGTGGCAGCTGACAATACTATATTAAATTGTCTGACGTCAAGATACTAATCCAGTCCACGCTATTAAATATTGATAAAAGTTACTGGAAAAATTTGAGGACCATGTGTTGAAAGAGGAAGAGGACTATTGGAGAAAGGATGGATTGAATTTTATGCAACGGAGAGCAGTCATCAACCTGCTGGAAGAGCAGATCGCAGACCTTAATCCACGTGCACACCAACTGGGATATTTTGCTACAAATATTCAGAAGAATTGCAGGCCCTAAACATTGCAGCATCGGCATAAACAATACAACTTGTTAATGGCAACAGTTTGTATTCCACAGTGATGAGTATTCAATTCCGTGAGCCCTCAACGGTGACAAACAACTGACATTGAAAAAGCAAAAAAACTCTAGACGCATTTTCCATATGTGCTTTGTTACATATCTGAACCATTGCTCATGCAATTTTGCTTAATTACCTACTGTAATGGATATTGAGATTACTTGGTGAGGAAGGAGCACATGATGATGGTGATGATATGATGTACTTGTTAGCCAAGTCTAGTCTAAAAGGGGTGAGGTCTGGCATTGTTGTGTGAGTGTGTATGGAATGGGACATCCATGTAACAGAGTAACACCCATTAGTCTGGTCACTGTGTGTTTGCCATTGGTCACATTATGTTATATATTGCATATTGCAGTTGTAAATGATGCCTATCTTCCATCTACCTCACAAGGCCTGCTCATATTGCTATTTCACAATGCTTGCTCATGTTGCTGCTTTACAATGCTTCCTCATGCTGCTTGCCTTACAATGCCTGCTTCATAATGCCTGCTTTACTTGTCTGTTTCTCATTGTGCCCAGGTCTACTGTGGTTTAAGTATTGTGAAAACCTAGACATATAAAATGCTTGTAATTGTGCAAGGCTACCCTGTCTCAGCATATGGGCTTGTGACTATCACAAATAAAGATGAATAATGAAAACATATCACCCACAGTCCACCAAAGTGGAATACATTCCATCACCAGCAAAGAGATGTGTGTCTGGACAACACCCTCCCCTCTACTCCCCATTTCCCTTTGTGTATGTTGGTATTTGATATGACATTGTCTTTGAACCTATGTAAAGCAAATGTTGTACCCTTTTATATATAAACAGAGAACAGGGGAGGTGGAGATGCCCTCATCTTCATGGGGACACACAAAGGAGAGTCCCTACTTCAGGATTACAACTCCTTTGAAAATGTGGAAACTATAATATAACAGTAACCACAATGTCTTCAGGAAAATACCAGCATAAATCTACATCAATATTTGTCAAAGCTGAAAGTCACTGAAAGGGTCTCAATTTAATCCCAAATCACAGGATGGACTCCTTTATTATTAATGGTGCAGGAATTACCTTGAAGATTAGAAGTGGATATCCTCATCTCCATGGAGTAACCTCCTGGTCTCAGTTGTCTCAGACAGGATATGATCAAGATGACAGCTGTGAACCTGAGACTTACCATTATTTTCCTTGGGACTGTAGCAGCAGTACTATCCAGGAAATATTTACCTCAGCTAATTAATAGTTGTCGCGTATCAAGGAGAATGTGATCCCATCTTACTTGTTCATTCCATGGAACTTGGATTAAATTCATACTTACAAGCAGAAACCAGACTCATGTATTTTATCCTCATTCAGAAAAACGTTTTGTTAGAGACGTGTGTTGTAGAATGATGCTGTATAGTGGAGCTATCTCTCTACCGACTGGATGGTACGCAGACTGTTATGTATTGTTTAACCCCAGTAGCCAGCTTCTCTGCCAGTCTATTCACCATTGAGAGGCCATGATTATCTCTTCATGGACTGTTCACGGGAGGGTTTAGCCTTATATGAGAACCTTCATGGGAAAGCTGCAACCTGGGACCTTCCCAACACCACTTCAGGTGATAACAGGATGTCCCTATGCCTGCGGAATACTAGAAAGTCTACCAGTGTTGTACTCTCGGTGACAGTTGAAAGGATAATTCATGATGTACTTGAGTTGTTGTGTAGGAGGAGTTTATATATTAGAGGTGTGATGGAGGACAGTTGGAGAGTTTTGAGATTGGGTGTCTGTTGGTGGGTTTTTAGAGGATGTACTCATTTTTCCATTTTCATACTCACATTGCATATGGTTGTTTTTCGAGGTGTAATTGTTGAGATGGAACATGGGTCTTCACTCGACCCCTACAGTCAGCTCAATAAAGGATGTCGTTGTAAACAGTGTTGTTAAGTGCATGTCCCAGGTGAATGTCTTGTACCAATGTTGTCAAGTATTGTTCCTGGTGCATGTCTTGCTCAACAGTTGTTGATGTCAGTGATATGTGAAGGGTCTGTAGAAATGTTGTCCAGTATCTCTCATGATGTATGTCTTGTTCAATTGTTGGTGTAAATATTTCCTTGTGAATGTGTGTCCAACTTTTGTCAAGAACCTGTCATGTAGATGTCGTGTTCAACAGGTGTTAAGTACAGTTATTGTTGATGTTTATGTTCACTATGGTTGACTCATAAAGTCCTAATGTATAAAGGTACAACTGACATATGTAACTTTGACACAAACAAAATAAGGGGAAATCTAAGGTGGCGGACTGAAAGCACACTGACAACATTATGGTGGGAGAACTAATTCCTCGGTTGTACAGGGGCGAATAGTCCAGATCTCTTCATGGCCTTTAAGGGGAACGTTTTCTTCTTTTATAAATGTTCTGTGTAGATACTTGGGCTTAGGTCTAAGATGCACAGTGGAGGTTCTGAGCCAGGAAAACTGGTTCCTCTAAAGGGCTAAGCGGGAATGATTTTCTATCTCATTTGAGATGCCTCTAGACAAAACTTGCCAAATCATACCCTTTATCTTGTCTATCTATTATACAAGATATATTTACAGAGACAACTTTTAATAAATGTTTTGAGTTCCAACAACAACCTGAAGATGCTCTGATTGATTCTTCAGAAAATTGCACAGCAAGTGAAAACTGGGTTAAACTTAAGAAAACCGTTTATAAAACAGCGGAATGGGTTTATGGCAGGGCCGGTTTGTGGCAAACAATCAAACACTGCAGCCCTAGATTGATAAAAAGAAGATTGCTCTCTTAAGAAGCAAAGAAAGAACAACGTAAACACACTCAGTGAGCTGAAAAAAGCTAGGATGTGCAAAAGGCAGCCAGCAGTGTGTATACGACTGTGGATCAAGTTATGTGAGTGCATTCAAAATGCAAGTGGATAGGGAAACATCGGAGCTATGAAGGGATAAAGAAGATCAGCGGTCCAATAATTACAAGAAACATTACACAAAAACACTGTAACTGGGGAAATCATCATTGCTAAGAAACATCCAATTGATAGATGGGGAGAGCACTATTTGGAGCTTTACTCAAGCGAGACCAAATTAGCGGACGGTGTTCTCAATGCCAAAGAGACTCTGCACCCTCTTGACCATCTGGACACACTTCCGACCGTAACCGAAGTGTGCAACCAATGAACTTGCTTCTGGCGAGAGTCCGGTAAGGATGGGATTCCAATAGAGGTTATCAGGATGGTGTAAGACATATTCACTCTACAGATCCACTAGCTCAGGGGTCACCAAGCTACGGCCAGCGGGCCGGATCCGGCCCGTGACGTCATTTCATCCGGCCCGCCGACGGTACTCGAACTTGCTTGATATACCACATGGAACACGAGACGTTGTGATACAATTTAAATGTAAATATTATGTTTAGAATAATAGGAAATCTTCACACGCGCGGAGACCTTCTGGCTGCTATGTTCTTAAAGATACTATTTTTAATTATAAATTATTGTATCTATATTTTCTTGTTTATTGTAATGTTTGCTTATTTCGCGACATCCCAAGTCCTTCCAGGGCTTGTGGTAGCGCCGCCTACGCTCTGATGTTACCAAGGCTTCCTTTACAACACACACACCCACACACACACACATGTATCTTTCCCTCCCCCAGATGCGTCCGGCTGTCAACACAGGTCCGATGCTCCAGAATTATTTACTTCTTTTTGCCAGTCATCCATGTTATAGGTATTTACAAGGATTTCTTTGTTTGACAGTGATAGGTAAGGGAACTAAAAGTGTGAATAGAGGCAATAAAATAGCAAACATAGCATAACATGCCATAAAAGCCTCGTGTTGATACGACAATATTATCCCTAGCTCAGAGGAATTCCCCGGTCAAGGTTTTAATCGAGCTGGTCTCTAGGCCAAGGTTTTTCAACCTGTTTGCTGGGCGGATCGTTACGCAAATGTTTACGATGCTCAAGGAGCTCTGTGCGAAGATCCAAGTGTCTGTCTTACTTTATTAACAAATCAGATGGGCAGAAA
The DNA here is from genome assembly GCA_963921405.1 of Cepaea hortensis. Taxonomy (NCBI): domain Eukaryota; kingdom Metazoa; phylum Mollusca; class Gastropoda; order Stylommatophora; family Helicidae; genus Cepaea; species Cepaea hortensis. Next base: position 36,337,810 of record OY992881.1, read on the forward strand.
TATTGCATTTAGGCGATTTCAGTATGTTTCGTCGGAACCCCTGGCTGCCACTCGCGGAACCCCGATTGGAAAACTCTGCACTAGGCTGTTTATTTAGGCCGGCCCTATTTATATATTTTGCAAACCTTATTATGAGATATATTCTTTTACCAAAGGTACCTATAAATATTATATGAGCCGTAGCTTCACCAGTGATCCCTAGTCCTCTGCTTTTCTTGTTTCAATGGGATTTTAATTATTTTTCTAATTCAATGTCGTTTTCATTTTCAGATCCCGTGTACTTCACCCTTCATTAAGGCTACTAAGAAAAGACAAGTGGACGCCGAGTGTCGCGTTTTCAATGAAGAATAGGGAGTAAAGTACTTCTTTGTGGAATCAAAGGACCAGAAAGCCAGTTGCGTAATATGCAGCGAAGGGTTTTTGCCGTTTTGATAGATACAATCTTCGGCGTCACTACGGCACAAAACATCTATCAACATATTAAACGTTTTCTGAAAAGTTACGCTCTGAGAAATATGAGTCCATGAAACGTGGTTTAGAAACACAACGAAATCTCTTCTCGAGAAAGTTTGCTGAAAATTAATCTGTCACTCGTACAAGTTACAAACTAGTGCATAAGGTGGCAGAACGAGGAAAACCGTTTACTGGTGGCAACTTCACCAACGAGTGTATGATAGACACAGCAAATGACCTGTGTCCTGAGAAAACCGATTTGTTTGAAACTATCAGCATTTCGGCAAGTTCAGTTGTACAAAGAACAGAAGAACTTGGAGAGAACAAAGTGCTACGCGAAAAACCTAGGAACTTGTTGTTGTATTCTCTGGCGCTGAGTGAGTCTACTGATCTCTCGAGTACGTCACAACTTCTCGTGTTAATTCGTGTTGTCAATTTAGACTTTCAGATAATGGAAGAGTTGGTATCCGTTTGCAGCATGCACGGATCAACAACTGGAAAAGACATTTTCGTGGAGGTTCAACAATTTTTGCAAAACTATAACCTTCAGTGGAATCATCTTCGAAGTGTTACAGTTGATGGAGGAAAAAAACATGGCTGGAGTGAGGAAGGGCCTGATGAGGCAGATCAGGACTCAGTTGAAAGGTTTGCAAATTCCGGGCGCTCTGTTCATACACTGCATTATACATCAGCAAGTACTCTGTGGGAAAAACTTAGATATTTATTGTGTACTGTAGTTTTACCGTGAACTTCATTCGGGGACATGCACTCAGTCACCGTCAGTTCCAGGAATTTCTTGAAGAAATTGATTCTGAATTCTCTGACTTGTCTTATCACGCATCAGCGAGATGGCTCAGCTGCGGTAAAGTCCTGTTTCGCTTTTACAAGCTCCGAAACGAAATAGATGTCTTCCTCACTGAAAAAGATAGAGCTCAACCACGGCTGTCAGATCCTACCTAGCTGTCAAAGTTTTAATTGTTGGTCGATATCACATCCCACATGAATGAACTGAATTTGAAACTTCAGAGAAATGTTAACTTCGTCTGTGATCTCTACAGAATCATCAACGGATTTCGGAGAAAGCTGTCGTTGTTTGAAGCACAAATAGAAGGAGAAAACTTTTCTAATTTTCACTGTTTCAAAGAGTTTTGCTCTACAATCGCCAAAGATGTCAACCTCAATTTTCCGAAAAATAAATTATTCGTGACCCGAAGACGCATTTTTTGAGAGATTTTAAGATTTTGACAGAACTTAGAGTGACTTTCTTCTGTTCCGGAATCCGTTTGATTGTAACCTTGATGATGTGCCAGTTGAACTACAGTTGGGACCCATTGAGTTGCAAGCAAATGACTTGTTGAAAGAGAAGGAAACCTTGTTGAATTTTACCGCTGCTTTCCTGATGTTGAGTTCCTGAAACTGAAAAAAAAAAAAAAATTTGCCGCAAGTATAGCATCAGTACTTCCGGTGTAATGGCGACGCGATGACTCGTTGTCTTGGGGGAGAAGCTGTTCAGTGTTTTTCTGTGGATTCCTTATGGAAATTCCCGTGAAATTCGTGTGGATAGTGTTTTTCCTTTGGATTATGTGATGTTATTTCGTGTTCGTTAATTGGAAGTGTTCAAAAGAAGCCACGGAAGGCAGGTGGTGGATGAAATTATGAGGGCAGCCGACAGATATTTGTTGGTTATGGTCTCGAGTTTCGCGACGGCAAGCAGAGGATCTCTTTAGAGAGACAATGATTGCGGTCATCCGGCCAGTATGGTCACTGCCATAGAGGAAAGCAACGGCAAACTACCTCTTTGAAATTGCCTAGTTTATTATGATTCGCTTAAAGACTGATCAACGCAAGACAAGGACAGAGACATTAAAATTAGGAACATGGAACGTTAGGACGTTAAACAACGACGGAACATTAGAGAACATAACACAAGAAATTCAAAGAGAAAAAATTAATATATTAGGTATGTGCGAAACGAGATGGACAGGAGCAGGCATCAAGATACATAAAGATTTTAAGATTATTTATTCTGGAGGTGAGGATCGACATAGGGGAGTGGCAATAATTTTGGACAGGAAAACATCAACGTCTGTTCAGGGATATTGGGCCGTGTCGGACAGAGTACTACTAGTTAAATTGAGTGGCAGACCTTTTAACATAAATGTTATTCAAGTATATGCCCCAACAGGAGAGTCCAGTGAAGATAGTGTAGAGGAATTTTATAATGACATAGAGTCTGCCTTAAAGAAATGTAAAAATTCAGAAATAAACATTATAATAGGGGACTTCAATGCAAAAGTAGGAAATCAAGGGGATAGATACACAGTAGGAAACTATGGTTTAGGAGAGAGAAATGAAAGAGGATACAGACTAGTAGAGTGGGCAAAAGAACAGGAAATGATTGTAGAAAACACCTGGTTCAAGCAACACCCTAGAAGATTATGGACCTGGAGGAGTCCTGATAGCAGGATTAGAAACCAGATTGATTACATTCTCATTAGCAGAAGATTTAGAAACGCCCTAACAGTAGCAAAAACAGTTCCCAGTGCTGATTGTTATAGTGACCACAGATTACTCACAGGAACATTAAGGATAAAGTTGAAGAAAGTCAAGTATACAACAGGGAACACTAAATATGATTTGTGTACATTGAGTAATGACAAGGAAATACAAAACAAATTCAACATAGAAGTACAGAACAGATTTGAAATATTGTCTGATCTAGAGATCCTATTCCAGGATGTGGATGATCAATGGGAAATGTTAAAGAATTCAATCAATATGGCTGCAGAAACAACTATTCCAAAATTAAAGAAGATGGGTCGTAAGAAATGGATGACTGAGGAAATTTTACACTTAATGGAAACAAGAAGACTCAACAAAAATAATCCTGCCAAATATGAAGAAATTCACAGACAAGTCAGAATATTATGTAGGAAGGCAAAAGAATCATGGCTTGAGGAAAAGTGCTTAGAAATTGAAAAACAACACAACAGTCAAAATACCAAATTAGTGCACAAAAGGATTCAGGAACTTACTAATAAAAGAACACGTACATCAACAGGCTGTCTAAGAACTAAAGATGGCAAAATCATCATAGAAAAAGATCAGATTCTACATGTATGGATGTCCTGTTCTTCCCCGAGAGGAGAGTGGGAATCAACAAGTACATCTTCAACTTATTATCTGTTGGGATTATTGCCTGACTTTAGTCTACCCTCCTCTCTTCTGTCTTCCCTTCCATATATCTAGTGGTTTCACTCTCTCTCTGTTATTCTCTCAACACATACTCCGACAACAGTTTCTTTCAACAATAAACAAAAGATTTATTAATAAAACTATGTCTGGTGTATGTATGGATTTTGTAAGTGTAGTTGATAGGGTGTTCTATGGTTGGTGTTAGAAAGAACTCTGCATGTCTATCAGCGGTGTGGCTTCTCGCCCATACATTCTTCAAGATCACAGGACAGCACATCAAACAGGACAGAGCTCACCCGGGATTATCCGTATGCTTGAATCTGATGGTAAATCCGTTATTGAATGAAACAAAAACTGTTCACCACTGAGTCACTGTACCGTAATAAAAGTCCCGTAAGTTTATGACTGCGCTCGAGTCTGTTTCATGACGGTGCATATCCAACATCGAAAAAACCACCACCTCGTCACAGTTATTCCTATTGTCTATAGATTAATATCAATGTCTCTAATTGTCTATTCTTTCTTCTTTGTTTACTCAAGGGTATTCCTCTTCATCTCTTCTCTTTCAGGGCCTTAGAGTTATGTTCGTTTGAGCATACAGTGTTCTGTATTTATTTTAACTTATTTCTTTCTTCATCGTAAATCTGTTCATATTCTGTTTTGTTCCGTGTAAGTACTTTGTTTACTCAATGTAGTACTTTAGTTGTTTAATGTAGTACTCTTCATCCTGTCTCTGCTTTCACTAGGAGAGTAGAACCTGGAAAAGTATAACAAATCCAGTGATAAGCAGCCGCCCCTTTCTACTACTTATGCAAGTGTCCTTCTCCAGCCATAATGATAAGGCTTCCGAAGTACATCCGCATAAGACATATGAATTCACCAAAGTCTAAACTATCCATAAATAGAAAGAAATGGTAATTGCTATTCACACACATCTATATTCCTATGCTAAACTATATCTAATATCTTTATACCTTATTTAGGCATCTATGTTCTTGGAATTGAAAAAACACTTAGCGAATAACACACTATTATCCCCTCTTTCCATCATTAGGGACGTGTATTTCTATTCCCACTCAAGAACATATCTCCTTCAGGTCAGTTTGGAACACACACTAAACTTACACAAAGAATTGACCCTCTTTATATCGGTCATCTCTGCCGCATAGTCCTTGACCTTGCTTGACATCTCAAGTCCCTACTTCATTATCACCTTTTAGTGGAAAATTACAGAACTGGAACTCTTCCGTTATTCATTCACCCAGACCGCAATATGCTGTCCAATAATGCTGTCTGTCTTTGTTGCAAACCAATTTTTCCACGCGACAGATTTACCTGGCTGTCGGTGGGCACTTCCATGTCTTGACCTATAAACACATTCGCCTGGTCACTTCGTTGTTTTTAACTCGGGAATTAACCGTTCGCCTGCCTGGTTTGTTAACCCTTCTTCTGCCTGGGCAGTCGGTGTATGCAGTCGTCCATCTGGGAATCATTAACTCTCAGTATTTCACGACATAGGCCCCCTCTTAAGAGATTAGACCGCGTCGAATCTTTCTCACTGTAGGTTTGATTCCCATGATCCACAATCCTAATCTTCTTCCTCCGGAGCTAGATGTCTGGATAATAAATCTGCTCCTACATTTTCCTTACCAAAAATGTATTCCACTGTGAAGTCCAGTTGCAGCAACAACGTCCATCACATCCACCGTGCGTTGAGCTTCTGCGAAGTAGCTATTAACATCACGTGTTGATGATATGATTGGATCCTCACGTGGCTCACTTCATTATCCAGTAGGCGCTCTAATTGACACCCTACTATACTACTAACGACTGAAACTAGTGTTGGCTCCTCGCTCCTGTACGTCCGGTCGACCTACTTTCGACTTGCGTCAGCGACGGCTCACAATACAGACGGATTGTCCCATCCTGATTGTAACACTGCTTCCATGTCCTCTTGGTTTCCCCCGGCTTTGCCTCTGGGGATGTTCCGCCTCGTCCTCGTCGGACCGAGTCGTCTTTCCCAAACCTCCTGGACTTTTGCTTCCAGGACCATCTTGGGCGATATTGCATCTGGTCAGCCAATCTTTGGTTGGAGTCCTGGGTAATTCTCGCTTTTCCCGACGTTACCCACCCCTTCTGAACTTGGTTACCGGTGAAACTTTCACTCTTGTCCTTTCCCTGACTGGTGATTTCCCTCCTCCTGTCGTTGGGTAAATCTGACCTATCACGTACTGTCCCATAGGTCCTCCTATGTTGTACTGGCGATCTCTGGTCTTCGTCTGGACTGGTAACCTTTGTCCCAATGGCTGCCATCACCATAAAGTGCGAAGCTTTGCTCCCGGATCTCTCTTCATATTTCCTAATGAGATGTCTAGGGAGATTTTTCTTCTCTTCCCCGATCCGTATTTTGTAGATGTTCTTGGACACCACCTTTTCCACAGGATAAGGTCCTTTCCATCCTACTTGGAGTATATTGGTCTCTGCTGGACTCCACACTTCCACTTTGTCTTCCACTTTAAGAGCTAGTTTCCTCTTAATTCGCTTGTTGGGTGGTGCTTTCTGGCACTCCGAACAAGACTTCACCCACCGGCGTACATCTCTGGTCATTCCTGGCCAGCAATAATGGCCGGATATTTGCTGCAAGGTCTCTCTGACACCCATATGTCGATTCTTGCCTATGATGTGTCCACTCTGAAGAATGTGAGGACGGTGGGTCTCTGGAACCACCCACTGCTCATGCAGGTTATCTCCCCTCCCAGCTCTCCGATAGAGTAGTCGATTCTTCAGAAAGTACTGTCCCCGTTCTGGTGGCTCAGCACTCCTTTGCAGCTTCCTGTAGCAAGGATGCAACGTAGTATCCTTCCTCTGGGCAGTATGCAATTCTCCTATCCCTGAGTTGTCGCATAGAGTCTCTGCCTCTTTTTCCTTCCCCTGAGATCCACTGACTACTGTTCCCTTGTGGGTTGGCTGTTTTGGCATCCCCAAAAAGACATATTTCGTGCCAATGATCATTGGGAATAGGGAGTCAGCTAATACAGCCGCAGGAATAATGCCCGTGACGTACCTGGATTTAATCTCCACCTTGGCGATTGGCAGCGTCATGGTAACAGCACTCCTCATTGCCGGCTTTAGCTCTATGGTCTCCCCTGTAAGTTGGTCTGGGCTTACTAAGCTGGCGTCCACCACCGCTTCCCCATCCAAACCTGTATCGTAGAGACAAGCAACCTGCTGGCCATTGACTTCAATCAGTTCAACCACAGGTGGTCTCTCTTGGTCCTGAGTGTCTTTCATCTCCTTGACCGTTTCCTTGCCTTCCTCTTTTGATTCCTCGAGGTTGGTTATGCAATTGGCGTCGTTTGCCTTGCATCTGCAGTCCACAGTATTATGTGTTATCGACTGGCAGTGTGTGCACCATGTTCCCTTCCTAGGTTTCCGTGTGTCCTTTGTGTTCCTTTCTCCTTCGCCAACCTCAGCCTTGTCTGTGATCACCGATGTAGGAATCACTTTGCATGCTGCGAAGTAAGAACTTTTAGGTTTCGATCTGCAGTCCTTCGTGTTATGCGATGGTACCTTGCAGAATGAACACCACCTCTCAGACCACGGTCGTTTCGCTTGAGAATTCGAGGTGCTCTGGCTTCCTACCTTCACCTTCTCTGAACTCTCCTCTGTGTGCTTTATATAAGGTTCCATTTTTCCTCCTTCCCAGTTTTTAGGTTTCTTTTTCTCTGGTTTCTCCTGACCTTTGGTTTGTGTACTTAGTTCCTCAGTTTCACCATGTACTTCCACGAATCTTTCCGCCAGCTTATTCACAACATCAATCCGTTCCGCCCCTTGTTCTCCCAAGAAGGTTCTGAGAGGTTTCGACATTTGCTTTCGCATCTGGTCGACCACCATCATCTCTTCGAGACTCTCATAATCCCTCTTGAATTCTGCCAAGTCCATCCATTTCTGGAGATAGGATTTCAGCCTTAGACTGTAGGCGGCGAATAGTTCTCCCGGCTCTCGTCTAGACGATCTAAACTTCTTCCTATACGTTTGGGCTGTGACTTCATAATGTTTCATCAAAGCGGCTTTCAATTCCTCATACTGATTTTCCTGTCCTGGTGGTAGGCGTGTGTAGACCTCGTACCCTGAACCACGTAAAGACTGGGATAATTTAAGAGCCCATCTGGTTCTATCCAGTCCCATAGCGACTGCCATAGCCTCGAACCGATCCAAAAACTGGTATATCTTCTCTTTACTTTCATCAAAGACCGCCAAGGGAAACTTCATGGCATGGTAACCCTGTCCACTCATGTATGTTGCCCCAGGTGAAGATGAACTTCCTTCTGCTGCATCTATTTCACCCTTAGTTTGTGTCTTGAGTTCTAACTCTTTCAAGCGGTATTCATGTTCCATTTCTTGTCTCCTGGCAGTCTGTTCCATTTCCAGTTTCTTGGTCTCCTGGTCCATTTTCTTGGCCTCTTGTTCCATTTCCAGTCGCTTGGTCTCCTGGTCCATTTTCTTGGCCTCTTGTTCCATTTCCAGTCGCTTGGTCTCCACCTCTATTCTTCTCACTTCCAACTCGGCCTTCCGCTCTTCTCGTTCCGCTTGACGAATCTCTCGCTCTCTTTCCTGGATGTAATCAGTTAGCTCGGACCCAGCTAAACCAATTGCCTCCCCGTTGGCCCTCAGTTCGGCTGTAGTTACTTTAGGAGTTGCCATAGTTAAAGCAGGTAAGTCAGCACGTTGCGTAAAGACACCTCAAGGCAGTAAAAAAGTACTCACTATACAATTATCTACCTAGAACCTATATCATTAATCTATGCCTATCTACTATTATTAATCTACAACACCACACCGTACATCACAACCACTCTCTCATCCACAAGAGGAGATATAGGATAAAGACTTATGTAGACGTGTGACCGTGTGACTAGGTATGTAATGTGTCTTACCACCTATCCACATTCACTCTGTCTGGAACTTTCTCACTGTAAAGTCACCAGCATTAATGAACTGTTTCTACCATAAATGTAATGGCACCATATATCCAATGGACGTCCTTCCATTAAAAGTCATCAATATATACTTCTTCTTATTCCAATCAGTATGTCCCAACATGTAGGTACTCCGCTATGCCTGTGCCAATATGCAAGTACCCCTTTATTCATATGCCATGTTATGCCTTCCGGTCATATGGGTATTCTGTATGTACGTATCCCGCTCGCTCCACCAATTATGTCCTGTTCTTCCCCGAGAGGAGAGTGGGAATCAACAAGTACATCTTCAACTTATTATCTGTTGGGATTATTGCCTGACTTTAGTCTACCCTCCTCTCTTCTGTCTTCCCTTCCATATATCTAGTGGTTTCACTCTCTCTCTGTTATTCTCTCAACACATACTCCGACAACAGTTTCTTTCAACAATAAACAAAAGATTTATTAATAAAACTATGTCTGGTGTATGTATGGATTTGGTAAGTGTAGTTGATAGGGTGTTCTATGGTTGGTGTTAGAAAGAACTCTGCATGTCTATCAGCGGTGTGGCTTCTCGCCCATACATTCTTCAAGATCACAGGACAGCACATCAAACAGGACAGAGCTCACCCGGGATTATCCGTATGCTTGAATCTGATGGTAAATCCGTTATTGAATGAAACAAAAACTGTTCACCACTGAGTCACTGTACCGTAATAAAAGTCCCGTAAGTTTATGACTGCGCTCGAGTCTGTTTCATGACGGTGCATATCCAACATCGAAAAAACCACCACCTCGTCACAGTTATTCCTATTGTCTATAGATTAATATCAATGTCTCTAATTGTCTATTCTTTCTTCTTTGTTTACTCAAGGGTATTCCTCTTCATCTCTTCTCTTTCAGGGCCTTAGAGTTATGTTCGTTTGAGCATACAGTGTTCTGTATTTATTTTAACTTATTTCTTTCTTCATCGTAAATCTGTTCATATTCTGTTTTGTTCCGTGTAAGTACTTTGTTTACTCAATGTAGTACTTTAGTTGTTTAATGTAGTACTCTTCATCCTGTCTCTGCTTTCACTAGGAGAGTAGAACCTGGAAAAGTATAACAAATCCAGTGATAAGCAGCCGCCCCTTTCTACTACTTATGCAAGTGTCCTTCTCCAGCCATAATGATAAGGCTTCCGAAGTACATCCGCATAAGACATATGAATTCACCAAAGTCTAAACTATCCATAAATAGAAAGAAATGGTAATTGCTATTCACACACATCTATATTCCTATGCTAAACTATATCTAATATCTTTATACCTTATTTAGGCATCTATGTTCTTGGAATTGAAAAAACACTTAGCGAATAACACACTATTATCCCCTCTTTCCATCATTAGGGACGTGTATTTCTATTCCCACTCAAGAACATATCTCCTTCAGGTCAGTTTGGAACACACACTAAACTTACACAAAGAATTGACCCTCTTTATATCGGTCATCTCTGCCGCATAGTCCTTGACCTTGCTTGACATCTCAAGTCCCTACTTCATTATCACCTTTTAGTGGAAAATTACAGAACTGGAACTCTTCCGTTATTCATTCACCCAGACCGCAATATGCTGTCCAATAATGCTGTCTGCCTTTGTTGCAAACCAATTTTTCCACGCGACAGATTTACCTGGCTGTCGGTGGGCACTTCCGTGTCTTGACCTATAAACACATTCGCCTGGTCACTTCGTTGTTTTTAACTCGGGAATTAACCGTTCGCCTGCCTGGTTTGTTAACCCTTCTTCTGCCTGGGCAGTCGGTGTATGCAGTCGTCCATCTGGGAATCATTAACTCTCAGTATTTCACGACAATGGACAGATTATGTGAAAGACCTGTATAATGATAACAGAGAGGAACAGTATGCTATTAGATTTAATAATGAAGGACCAGCAATTTTAAAGATGGAGGTTCAAAATGTTCTTAAGCATATGAAAGCTGGCAAGGCCCCCGGTGCAGATAACATCACAACAGAAATGATTAAAGCTTTAGAAGAATTTGGACTAGAGCAAGTCACTAGACTGCTGAACACATTATATGATACTGGAGATATACCTTCTGAATTATGTAATTCTGTATTTATTGCAATCCCAAAGAAATCAGGAACCTTAGATTGTGATCAACATAGAACAATTAGTGTAATGAGTCACATCACAAAGATTTTGTTACGAATTATCATGCAAAGAGTGAGGAAGAAAATACAACCTGAAATAGGGGAAGAACAATGTGGTTTTGTAGAAGGAAAGGGTACAGTAAATTCTGTGTATATGCTGCGAACAGTTATTGAACGTGCTTTAGAAGTAAACAAGGATATACATCTTTGCTTTATTGACTACACAAAGGCTTTTGATAGAGTAAGACATGTCAACATTGTGGATATGCTGGCAGATCTACATATTGATGGGAAAGACATTAGACTTATAAAAAACATATATTGGAAACAACAAGCTGCCATAAGAATTGATAATGAAGTAGGACAATACCAACCTATTAAGAGAGGTGTTAGGCAGGGATGTGTAATGTCTCCAGATCTTTTTTCCTTATACAGTGAAAATATTTTCAGAATGTAGAAGACCTAAATGGAATCAGCATTGGAGGACGAAACATAAATAACATTAGATATGCAGATGATACAGTATTGATTGCAGACAATGCACAGGATCTGCAACAATTAGTAGACGCTGTGGTTGTACACAGTGAGCAGCTGGGGTTGGAATTAAATTGTAGGAAGACACAGGTTATGGTCGTCACTAGGAAGAACGAAGTACCACAATGTAATATACAAGTAAATGGGAATATTCTTCAGCAAGTGAATCGGTTCAATTATCTCGGAACAGTCATAACATCTGATGGCAGATGCCTTGAAGATATTAGAACAAGAATCGCCATTGCGAAGGTAGCCTTTAGCAAGATGAAAAACATTCTGACCAATAAAATGATGTCAATTGAAACGAGAAAAAGAGTGTTGAGGGGATACATAGAGCCTGTTCTTTTGTATGGATGTGAAACTTGGACAATGTGCAGTCAAGCTGAAAAACATCTGATGGCTGCAGAAATGTGGTTTCTGAGGAAAATGCAAAGAATACCATGGACAGATAGAAAAACCAATGACCAAGTACTACAAGAGACAAATGAAAATCGTAGATTGATTAGAGAAATTAGACGTAGACAGTCAACATTTTTTGGACATGTTATGAGAAGAAATGGACTGGAGAACTTGGTGACAGCTGGCAAGATCGAGGGGAACAGACCAAGAGGAAGACCGAGAGGAAAATACCTGGATGGCTTGGCCACATGGCATGGACGAGACAGGAACACTGAACTGATCCACGACTCTGGTGATCGAGTGAAATGGCGAATCATGACCGCCCACGCTTTCCGGCATGGCACATGATTGATTGATAGCATCAGTGTTTGGAACAAGTTGTGTCAGTGAGCAAACATTTTCAAAAATGAAGTGTGTGTAATCAACACATCCAACGAGATTGACTGATGAACATGTGAAAGCAATTCTCTTGATTGGATGCAGCAATTCCAAACCAAACATTGATGATATCTTTAAAGCCATATATCCGTTTCACAAATCTCACTAACCTTTTTTGCTGCTTTGTTTGTGAGATTCGGATATGTGCAAACTAGGTCTAATGTAACTATCTGTTTACTAACATAGCGTCCTTTGATAAATTTTTTTTAGTAAATAAATATGTTGATTGTCTTTGTTTTTTGTGCATTGCACACTACTCATCAATTATTAACTCAGTTTTTTGTTTAATCTTTCCTCCCACAGCTTTCGTTCTGGCTTGCAAGTATTGTTAAAGTTAGTTGCATATCCTTTACAGTAAGGATGACTCTCATGTCCTTTCAGGACCCATCCCCCACTGGTCCAAGCCTGACACCCAGCTCGTGCCTGTGGCTCCTAGTAGCTGTCAGCATGCGACAGCGGCCACCCCCCGGGCAACAGCTGTGAGAGGCTGGCTAAACCAGGCATGAGTATCCCATTTGGTGTCAAATCAAGAGGTAAACTAGGGTATGCCTACCCAGCATGTGAAGACAGGATTCGGCAGACTGCGCGGAAGAAATCATTCCTGATTCAACGGGCAAGACGGCGTTTACCTGCAAAGCGTTGTGGAACGTAATGAGCACGGCAAGGCACGTAGAGCGCCCTGGTCATCCACTGCACCTGCATTCGTCTCCAGTCGTCTCGACTTGTCTTGCCACTGGACTCAGATGGACTCAGGCGAGAGAGTGAGGTCGACGAATTGCGCAACTCTTCCTCACTTTAATCCAAGTCATCACGCAAGTCATTCTTCATCCAACAACAACACAGGACGTTTGCAGTCAACACCAGTATTTTTTGCTGTTGTTATTGTCTTGGCAAGTTTACGTTCAATAGTTTGCCATTGCTTTCTGAACGACCGGAACCCATACTATAGCGTAAACAACCAACGTAACGCGGTCGACTGCCAAATCCCGCGCAGCTGTGTTTCGAACGCGGGTATACGGGATTACGAACCGCGACTGTAAGACCTTCGCCACAGAGAGCAGCACAAGTATTGTACAAAATGAGTATGCGGCCCACGCTCGTCATTTTTTGCAGTTAACCGGCCCGCCGTGAAAAAAGTTTGGTGACCCCTGTTCTAAAGAATTAATTATTTCTGTTGTGATGTTATCTTTACTGGGGGTCTTGTCAGCTTTCGTATGTTTAAGAATAGTCCGAACTCTTATCTTCAAAATTTGCGGTCCTTCATTATTAATTCGAATATCATACTGTTCATCTCTGTTATCACCATACAGGTTTTTCACATAATCTGACCATACATGTAGAATCTGATCTTTTTCTATTATTATTTTGCTTGCTGATGTACTTGTTCTGTTATTAGTAAGTTCCTGAATTCTTTTGGCATTGATGTGGTATTTTGACTGTTGCGTTGTTTTTTTGTTTTTTTTTCAGTTTATATGCATTTTTTCTCAAGCCATGCTTCTTTTGCCCCCTTATATAATCTGACTTGTCTGTGAATTTCTTCATACTTAGCAGGATTATTTTTGTTCTGCCTTCTTGTTTCCGTTAGTTGTAAAATTTCTTCAGTCATCCATGTCTTACGACTCACCTTCTTTTATTTTGGAATAGTTGTTTCTGCAGCCAAACTGACTGAATTCTTCAAAATTTCCCATTGATCATTCAAATCTTGAAATTGGATCTCTACATCATACAATACATCAAATCAGTACTGTACTTTTATGTTGAATTTGTTTTGTATTTCCTAGTCATTTCTCAATGTACACAGATCATATTTAGTGTTTCCTGTTATATACTTGACTTTCTTTAACTATACCCTCAATGTACCTGTAAGTAAACTGTGCTCACTATAACAATCAGCATTGGGAACTGTTCTTTGCAATTGTTAACGCATTTCGAAATCTTCCGCTATAGAAATATGCTTCTATTGAAATATGCCTTTCGTGATCAGGATGGTAGTATATACATTCACTCATGCTCAGATGGCGGTCTCTACAATGCTCAGAGATTTAAGACCGAGAAATAGCAGGGTACTGATCAGAGAGTTGCTTTTTGCAGATGATGCTGCAATTACGATCCACTCTGAGAAAGACTTGTTATGAATTTGGTTCATAATTAGCAAAAAGAATACACAAATTATGACACAAGCTACAAATCGGTTGACGCCATCCGTCCTAATTGGCGACGTAGAGCTGTAGATAGTTGTCCATTTCACATATCCAGTATCAGAGGCAAACAATAAAGTATCCCTAGATCAGGAAATCACATCATGATTTCAAAGATAGCAACAACAATGAACAGGTTTACAAAATGATAATCTGGGAGAACAGAAAGCAAAGTGCCACAACAAAAGTCCTGGTCTACCAAGCCTGTCTCCTTTGTACTCTGCTTTATGACAGTGAAGCCAGGTCATCTTACTCACATCAAGAGAAACGTTTAAACACCTTTCAAATGTGGTTTTAGCGAAGAATATTTGGTATTAATTGGTAAGATAAGATCACTAATGCCGATGTATTGGCTTCAGATTTCAATCCACGTAAGCATATAACTTATAATGTACACACTGTCTATTGTAACCTCTTATCCTTATCTCCATCTGTACCTCTGTAAGTGCCAATAAATATCCCGTGTTTTATTTTCCAGGTTATGTTCATGATGTTGCCTTATGGACTGCAGAAAAATGCATTCTAAATCCATAAATGGAGCGAGAAGTGCAGATATATGTAACAGTGATGACTAAAATATGGATATCAATTCAGCGAATCGGAGCGAAAAGACTGAACAAACGTATGTTATTTGAATGACAGCATTAAATCTCTTTATTATGATTCAGAACGGTTCTGCTGAATATGGTTATCTTACTTTTAGTAAGCACAACGAGGAAACTATTAGATTACTGGTTAGTTGATTGGTTGGTTGCTTGCTTGGTTGCTTGGTTGCTTAGTTGGTTGCTTGGTGTGTTGCCTGGTTCGTGGGTTGATTGGTTGGTTTATCAGTTTCTTGGTTCCAAGGTTGGTTGGTTGGTTGGTTGATTGTTTGGTTGGTTGGTTGATTGGTTGGTTGGTTGGTTGGTTGGTTGGTTGGCAGACAGGCTGGTTGACCAGCTGGCTGGCTGGTTGGCAAGTTAGTTGGTTAGTTAATCCTCTTAAAGACAAAGTTGAGTTGTAACTCCGATACATGTAAGTCCGAGACATAAACGCTCAGGTCCTTGTAAACTCTGTAAAACACTTACACCCACCAGAATGAAGCCCGTGATGAGACTTCGAAACGGTAGCCACATACCACGGACAGTTAGAAAAACCAATGACCAAGCCCTACAAGAAATAAATGAAACCCGTAAACTGTTTAGAGAAATTAGAGGTAGACAGTCATAACTTTTGGCCACGTTATGAGAAGAAATCAATAGAAGAACTTGGTGACAACTGGCAAGATCGAGGAGAAGAGATCAAGAGGAAGGCAGGGACGTAAATACCTGGATCACCTGGATTGCCACGCAGTATGGTCGAGACACGAACACTGTTCGCGAGCGATGGTGAAACATAAACGCCCACGCTTATCGGCATCGCACATGATGAATGACCATCTCCACGGTTGTGTCTTGGACATCTTTTCGTTTGTGGTGTTAACAACATAGTTTTATAGACAGATCAGCATTCAGTGGGTGATGTGGTCAGGTTCACGTCGGTGTTCTTCCCTGTACATTTTCTGGTTCTCATGGCTGCCGGGATACAGCAGATCCCGTGTCATAGAATACTGACTGTAATATTATTACTGTGTTGACAGTGTTGAGTTAAGTTAAGAACCGACATCACTGCACTCAGGACATTCCCATACGTGCTCCGTCCCCTCGTTCAACAGCCAGCGAAGAGCCATACTATTAATCGTTCCCAACGCTATCTGATTAAAAGTTCTCCTGGTCTTCCCTCTAAATTTTGAGATTCTTCCAGAACCCCTGCCGATCCTCCGCAATCTCATTCTTTCCACATATGGTTTCTCAATATGTTCTTCCGCCTTCTCCACCTGGTTCCACAAGCGCACGATCACCTCCCCCTTGTCCATAGGCAAAATACCACCAGGAGGTGCATTCCCTGCTAGCCTATCAGCCTGTTCATTCCCCCGTACCCCCGCATGGCCAGGGCAAAATATCTACAATCTCACAATCTGTGACCTCTGAAGCGATGAGAGCCATTCCACACGAAACATTCCTTTCTCCACCTTGCTAAGCATACTCTTTGAACCCGTAATGAATACAACGTGTGTTGCAGTGGTCTCCTCTAGCCACTGGAATTCCTGCTGTTACTGCCTCCACCTCCATTCTCATGCTGGAGATCATAGTCTCATATGCCAGAATCTCCTTTTTCAAGACTCGCCCATTAGCCTTTGCAATAAAGCCCAAGCCACTACGTCTGTTTCTCACCACTGACCCATCGATGTAGATGTCTATGTCACATTGGTGTGTGTTGCTCTGGATCAGCTGTTGCAATTCAAACTCTGTGCGGCCCGCTGCCCATTCTCTGCACTCACGACCCAGTGTTATTACTACATTGTGCCAGTCCGTCATGTCTTCCGGAACTTGAACACACTCTCTTTCACGATTGATGGTCTCTAGATCACACACCTGACGTATAGAAAATTCTGCCTATGCCATCCAGGACCTACCTCGTCTTAGTCTATGACCCTTGACCATATCCATTGCTGCATGCAGCGGGTGATCCCTGTCTGCGGCAACTCTCAGGTACCATTTGGCCTGAAGGACCCTATGCCTATCCGTCATTGTTGGTAGTGCCAGGATATGCCTCATGCATATAATTGGTGTCTCCTTTGTGCACCTCAGGATTAACCGTATGGCAGCATTCTGTACACGCTCCAACCTTTCAAGCTGGCTCTTTGATACTGTCAACAGCCTTAAACCATACTCAGTGACAGAAATTATTAACTGCTGAAAGAGCCTGTACAGCATCCTCTGATCTACCCCGGTTGCTGCCATAGCCCTCAATGCATTAGGTCCCCTACCAGCCTTCACCACCAAAGCCTCCACATGATCCTTAAAAGACAAACACCTGTCAAAGGTGATACCCAAGTACTTAAATTTACTGGCTCGACTGTGTAGGCGTTGAACAGTACCGGAGATAATGGTGATCCCTGTGGTAGGCCAGAATATATTGTTGTTGGTTCCGAAGTCCAACTGCCACATCTAAAAACTACTTTCCGTTGGAAGAGGGCTGCAGCTATCCAACTAAGGAGGAATGGACTTACTTTTAGTTCAAGAAGCTGAAGCATTAATATCCAATGGTACTCTGTTGTATGCGTCCTCAAGATCAATCGTTGCAGCAACGGTTTCAGTGCCTGAGTGGAAACCTTCATAGACATCCTGGGCAAAGACTGCTGCATTGGTCCAGGTTTCTCTTTTTGGACGGTACCCAACCAGGGTAGGTGGGAAAAAACCTTGCCCCTCTAGCTGGCTTGATATTTTCCTGGCAATTACCTTCTCCAGCAGCTTGCCTATTGTATTCTGCATGGTTATAATTCGATATCCCTGAATTTTTGTGTGGTCTTTGTCAGGCTTCGGCAAGGGAATCAGATAGCTGTGTAACCACTCCTCCTTGATGCTAGCACTCTCTATACTGTTGTTGTACATGTCTGCTAGTTTCTCTAGCTCATTGTCGGTACACCTATTGATGTCGTCGTATCTTATGCCATCAGGCCCTGGAGCGTTGTTTTTTGATCGTCGAAGTACAGCCTTGATGTCTTTCACTGTCACTGTGTCTTCATCCGAAGTGTTCTGGGCCTTGCACCTGTCTGAGGTGACCTCCTTGGCCAGATTTCGGCCTCCCATGTCTGTCTGGTTGCTCTGCTCTAGATAACGTTCAAAGACCGCTTTGCCCTTGTCCTCGTCAGTCCTCTGCCAGATGAGGTCAGCACCTTGGAAGTCAGAAATGCTCTTATTCTTGACTACACCACTCATGCTTGTATGTAGTCGCCAGAACAATTTCAGTGACTTGTCTGTGTTTATTCTTTGACACACCTCTGCCTATTCTTCGCTTTTAACCATCTTGACCAGTGAGAATCACCAGTGAGCAGATCACTGGACCTGGCAGGACATTGTCATATGCCGATGATGTTTTAGTGTATCGTCAGGGTAAGGATAGAGAGCAGGTTGCTGTGGAACTACAAACCGAACTCAAACGCATATGTACTTGGTGTGATGAAGCTGGGGCAATGGTCAACCCAACAAAGGCAACAGTGACTTGGTTCTTGTTGAATAATCATATTGTCAACACTCCAACACCAACTGTAATGCTGTGTTCAGAGACGGTGGAAAGAACGCAGGCAATGAATTACCTGGGGATACGGTTTGATCGAAGCCTTGCTTATAATGAGCACATAGACCAGGTGATAACAAAGGCCAAGCGGGGTTTGGTTGCGATGCGGGTGATGGCGGCAGCAAACTGTGAGCAGCGCCATCTATGTCTTCTGTACGAGGGGCTGGTCATGTCTGTTTTGGAGTATGCATTGGCAATCCTGACTCTCAGCCGTAAACAGACAGAAAGGATGGAAAGGATACAGAATGAAGCTATGCGCATTATTCTTGGATGTACAAGAGATACAGCATGCAGGGCGATGCGCTACCTTCTTGATTTTTCAACCATTGAAGAGAGAATACAAGTTTGCAGGGCACGCGCCTACCTCAGAGTTAACGCAAACACACAACATCCACTGCATAGTGAAATTATGAAGGTGAAGGGCAGCAGGTTAAAAAGAGGACGGTCGTGGATGGGTCAAGCCGAAGACATTCTTCAACAGGTGTGTTCACTTGAGGACTTAGAACCTGGCGAGGAGTGGGTGCAAGTGCCTACAGATGTCTGCACATCCTTTTCAGTTTGCATCCAACTAGATAGAAAATGCAGACAAGAAAATCCGGCTGCTGTGGAGGCTGAAGTACAAGCGTTGATTTTCGAGAATTCGCTAGACGGTGATGCGGTCATCAACACAGATGGGTCGGTCGTCCGACATGTGAGAAGCTCATGGGCCTTTACAGCTCGGGCCGGAGGGAGAATTGTGAAGGAGGACTCTGGTGCTTTCACTGAAACCACAAGTAGCCTGACTATGGAAGTCATGGCAGTAAGTAAAGCAATAACGTGGCTCGAGACACAAACATTCACTAGGGCATGTTTCCTTAGCGACTCAATGAACATGATCAAGAGGATAGAGGAGGGTTATATCCGAAGAGAATGGTTGCTGCCTCTGGAGCGGTCTTGGCTGACAAAGATTAGTTTCATCTTCGTGCCATGGCATGCGGGAGTACAAGGAAATGAGCGGGCTGACAAGCTCGCAGGTGAGGCTACTGTAGAGGGCGGACGCGGCATGGACCAGGCTGACATTCTGAATGCTCTACGAGAAGTAAGACTTTTGCGTGAACCAAGTGATGACTGTAAATCTACAACCATGGCCAGACTGCGAGAACAGCAAATTAAAAGAGGGGTGGCCAAACAAGAACACTACGCAGGAAGCCAAAAAAGAGTGATAAACCAACACAGAACTGGCGTCGTTAGCCGCTACACGCTGCGGGATTTGCTGAGGAGGGGATCCGAGCACTTATGGACTGAATGGTTCGATGTGCAATGAGGATGATTTGTCGACTAACTAACTAACTACCTAACTGTCTCGACTAAGAGTACATCCATTCAACATAATACCTGGGACATCTGCCTTGACGATCCGGTTATCCAGGGAGTTCCACACAACCGATGCCTTGTCTGGGTGTATAATGGCCCCTGCGTCCCTGCACCACTCCGCTACCCTGTTTACTGCCACCTGTAAGTCTTTCGCCAAACTGGCTCTGTCTCTGCCCTGTCTGTACACCAGCACATCATCTGCAAATGTCAAGATTCTACCCACACCTGGTGTCTCAATAGCTGCAATTTTGCTGGTATAGACATTAAAGAGCTCTGGGGACAAGGCAGATCCCTGCGGCAACCCAGGTGTAATAGTACAGGGGTCAGAAGTCCAGGAACCCATGCGCAGTGCAACCTTACGCTCATAAAGGACTGCCGCAAACCATCTAACAAGGCAAGGGCAGAATTCCATGTCCAACAGTGTGTGTATTAACCGATCATACCTAACCCTTTTATACGCATCCTCCAGGTCAAGAGCTACCGCCACTGTCTCCTGTTTATCCTGGACGCCCTCGTAGACATCAAATGCAAAAGTTGCAGCATTGGCCCAGGTGTCCCTCCCAGGCCGGTAACTCCCGAGTCCTTGGGGAGGCAGATTACGACTTTCCAAATGTCTCTGGAGCCTGCGTGCTACTATCTTTTCTAGGACTTTGCCATATGTGTTTTGCAGGGTTATGATTCGGTATCCATTAAGTCTGGAGTGGTCCTTACCTGGCTTTGGGAGTGGAACCAGGCAGCTATGCAGCCAATAGTGGGGTATTTCCGCGGTATTGATGCTTAGATTGAAGCAAAGAGCCATATCCTCCAAGTCCACATCATTTATGTTCCGCATATGGGAGTACCTCACCCCATCAGGACCTGGTGCTGTGTCTTTAGCCCGCTTCAATATCCGTATAATGTCCTCCACTTTAATCTCAATGTCCTCCTTCCTAGTGACCCGTGACAAGGCTTTTCTGACGTTACCTCTAATAGCCCTATCTTGCTGATCCGTCTGTTTTAAAAATCGCTCAAGTAAAGCCTCCCCTTTGTCCTTGTCAGTTGCCATAGGTCGGTTGTTATCATCATAAACTTTACCATGTGTAACAGGTATCGCATTTCTCTTCATCTGCCGGTGCAGCCTCCAGAATTTTCCCAATGTCACATCCCCACCGACGTCATTGATAAACTGTTCCCACTTAATCCTCTTTGCCTCTGCTGCCTGGAGTTAAAAATCCTGCACCTTTACTTTTTCATACCTTTCAGCCTCTTCCAATTCTGTGTCAACTGAATTGGTTGCTCTCCGCACCCTCTGCCAATTCCTTATGGCCGCCCTCTTTTCCCTCCATGAATTCTCGACCTCTGGTGTCCACCATGGTGGTTGGCTAAAGATTCTTCTTGCTGGTTTAGATCTTCTCTGTGATCTAAGGCGCCCCAAGAGTGAAGAGTGGTCGCGATCATAACTGAATGTCATGCGAGCTCTTATAGCCCTAACTGTGCTGGACTTAGGTATCAGCACAGAACAGGGGAGGTGGCCACTTCCATGGTCTCCAAGGATACTCCATTTTATGTCTGATGCCGCCTCTTGGGATACAAGCGCCAGGTCGATGGCCGTGTCAGGGTCCTCCGGTCTCATTGCTAGCCTAGTGGGTGTCCCGTCATTTAGACAGACAATATCCGTCTCAAGCAAGGCCTCAGCAAGAGCAGTATCCTGTCTGTGTTCTCCCGACCTGTCCCATTCCTTCGCGCGGGCGTTGAAATCAACACATATCAGAACCTGGTACCTGGGGTGTCCACTAAACCTTTCAACCAGTCTCAACTCTCTCTGCTTATGCAAGATTCCCGACTTACATATACATTTATCAGGTTCCAGCTGTATCGGCCGATTTGTATCCGCATTCCCTACACTCTTTACTCTCCTGAACCCTGTGTTGACAGAATGAGGTACCGACACGTGTGGAAAGTTGCTATGGATATGAGGTGGAGGGTATGTGGAAGATGACGTTGTATCTGTGGGAGAAATATCAAGAGATGGGCTGGAAGATGGCGATGAATGTGTGGGAGCAATATCAAGAGATGGGCTGGAAGATGACGTTGAATGTGTGGGAGAAATAGAAAGAGATGGGCTAGAAGATGACGTTGTATGTGTGCTAGCAATATCAAGAGATGGGCTGGAAGATGGCGTTGTATGTGTGGGAGCAATATCAATATATGGACTAGGGGTGGTGTTGTATGTGTGGGAGCAATATCAATATATGGACTAGCGGCGACGTTGTATGTGTGGGAGCACTATCAAGAGATGGATTGGAAGATGACGTTGTATGTGTGGGAGAAATATCAAGAGATAGACTGGAAGATAGCGATGTTTGTGTGGGAGCAATATCAATACACGGACTGGGGAATGACGTTGTATGTGTGGGAGCAATATGAAGAGATGGACTTGAAGATGGCGTTCTTTGTGTGGGAGTAATATCAATAGATGAACTGCGGGATGACGTCGTATGTGTGAGAGCAATATAAAGAGATGGACCGGAAGATGGCGTTCTTTGTGTGGGAGTAATATCAATAGATGGACTGGAAGATGACGATGTATGTATGGCAGCAATATCCAGAGATAGACTGGAAGATGAAATTGTGTTTGGGAGTAATGTCAAGCGATGGATTGGAAGATGCTGACTGTATTTACTATGACGTCACTGGGCGGAAACCGTTGCAGACTCATTACAACCGTTATTCAATGCGGCAATTAATTATTAATATTCTTATATATATATATATATATATATATATATATATATATATATATATATATATATATATATATATATATATATATATATATATATTCACATATCGTTGTTTATCCATATGTATGTGCTCTTTCTGTCTTCCTAACTACAACGCCTTTAACTTCCGGTCCCCAGCATGGCTGATAGGTATTTGAACCGTTAAGCTTCTTGAATGTTTATGCTACGGTTTGCAGTCGCATTTTCCTTATGTTTGACTGATAGTGCGTGGTTCCGTTGTCCTGCTACTGAGATGAGTGCGTGGCGCGACACTGTGAGCTGTGAATTTCATTTTGAATGTTTTTACATCTGTCCGCGCTTGTTGTAGCGTGAACTGCATGATCGGAACGGTGGCGGTCGGCCTGTCGTTTGGAATTGACTGGATTGCCTTTTCAGTTCACGAGTGAATTTTTCTCGGAGCCTCCTGGGGGTCGTCGTCGGAGCTACGGTGTTCGTGCTTCGTGAGATGCTTTCAGCGGGCCACCCTGCCGAATCATATGGGATAAATCCCGGGGCAATGAAGTCGATCCTCTCGACTTTTAATGCAGTAATGATCAGTGATGTGTGGCTGCTGGTTTATAGTGACTGCCGCTTCCATCGACGATGAACTGTATTTTCCGTGGACTTTTATGTTGGCATTCTGACGGCGGCATTATGCACAGTGTGCCTGTGTGGGCTGTTGGCTTGTCGAGACTCCTGTCTATTCCTTTTTTCGCATAGGGCAGTGAGGAGCATTTCGTGTGATATTCACTGGCACAGAAACCGAGCATAATGGGGACGACCCACTGCCGTGAAGTTGGAAACGTGACTAACTTCATCAAGGGAAACAATACTACTAACAATGAAACTATGTTACATACATGATTATGTTTCTTGTCACTAGACATTCCTAGAAACTACCTTCTGCAAAACTCGCCAAGAAACCATAACAACCATGAAAGAAAACATAATAAGAAAGAGATCTGGTGGCGAGACCCCCAGGCCAGGCAGATCAGATAACACTGGGTGTCAAAGTTCTACACAGGGACGTAGAGAGTTAAGACGGAGCTTACAGAGAATACTAGACAGGAGAGCCACAGGCGCTATATGTAGCTTGATAACAGGACACCCTTGTGTCATTAAGTGCTTATGAGCGAGAGTATAGGGAACTCGCCTCTCAACGAGTAACTGGGGAATACCAGTTACATCAGTTAACAGACCAAGCGTGCTGGGACTCTACGCACGCAAACTCGCGAGCACACGCAGGACGAATGTCCGAAGTTGAACGCGCAACTAGAAGCGTGCCTCAGACAGGGGACAAGGACTGAGAGAGAATAGACGTGTTCGCTAAGAACCCTATGTAGTTTATAGACAATAGTGTTAGCTAGACCTTAGATTCCAATTAGTGAATAGTATCATTATTTCCACCTCTTCATTGCATCTGTGAAACATAACATGTTGTTGATTATCCATGAAGTAATCCGCTCGCCGAGCTTGTGTGTCATAAGCTCTAAATAAAAATGTATCCTTTTGCAAACCACACGAGTTATTGATTCGTGTTGTGCAAAAGTAGGGAGTCCTGAATAACCTGTCGCAAGTAGGTTGTTGACAGGCAGGACCCATTTGGTGTCAGAAGTTTCTGAACCAACGTCTAGACACTCTAAATTTATTTTGTGGTGTGAAAATTATCCAAACGTGAATTATTTAATATGAAAAGTTTGAAATAGATTTTTTTCGAGAATGAACACCAAAATACTTTAAAAAGTACTATTTGTGGAGCTTGAACCACAATTAATAGAAAAGAAGTTATAAACTGTGTAATTCTGTGAAGATCAATAAGAAATGTGTATGAATTTGGTTAAATGAATAATGTACAAATATGTTGCAAAGTTTTCAAGCACACCAGCGTGTACATTACATTGTGTGTGATACAGCCATCAATGTCAACATTTTGTGAGATACAGCCATCAATGTCAGCATTCATCACATTTAATAGATATTAGCTACTAAACGGAATCGATAGAGCGTAGTTATACCAACTAGGAAGGAAAGTGAAGACAAGACGACAGTGACATTCATACGACGCATCACCTAACTAATCATGACGATCATTGAGACTATCATATCATTCACTCATTAATATCATCTATCATTATCAAAATCACATTTGTTGTTGATCAGCCACATGAAAAATGAACGTGTATCTGTAACATAGACATGTTTTTCTAAACTATTGATGCTCTAACAAACAGAAGCGTCAGTTTTCCAATCAAGTCGATCATTATTGTATACAGAAGTCAGCGGTGGAACATCCCAAGTGCCAAGTTTTTCCAACTGATTAGATGTGTATATTTTCGAATCATTTTGACACTAACCATGTTAACGATGCATCTTATTTTTCAGCAATGATGTAAATAACTAACAGATAACGGTACAACGAATGTGTGAAATTGAAATATTATTGTTATAAAATAACATAAGATCACAAAAATGGCATCGTTAAATGACTGTATCCAGGCAGGCAAAGCACTAGGCCATACTGGACAGGAATTAGAGAAATGGGTGGATCAAAGATACAAAGAAGAAACTGCCCGACAGAAAGAAGAAGCAAAGAGAAAAGCTGCTCTAGATAGAGATGAAAGAGCACTAGAAAGACAACATCAGAAAGAAATGAAAGAAGTAGAGGAAGCTACCAAACAGAAGCAAATACAGGTAAAGTCAGAGACAAAGTTAAAGATGAAAGAGTTAGAGATAGAGTCAAACTTTCAAATAGCCTCTAGTAAACAAAAGAGCCAGGAGGAACAGAATAGATTTTCCAAGTATAAAGGCCTCATCAAGCCATACAGCGTAGGCGATTCCATTTATGCATGGACGGAGAATATCGAGTTCCAACTCAAGACTCAGAAAATACCTTTAGAGGACTGGGCAATGATCTACATGAGGAATCTCAGTGGTGAGCCATTAAAAGTGACAGAATCAATACCTACAGAACTAAGGAGTAACTATCAATACATCCACGATAGAATCATGCAACACTTCCTGCTTGATGCTCCAGGGTATAGAATTCAATACTCACAAATAAAGCCTAAACCTATGGAAACGTTCCTAGATTACGTCTCTAACGTGCAAAGTACATATAACAATTGGCTTAAAGCGGCGAAGGTGGGTAAAAACTTTGACAAACTGCAAGATCTAATGGTAATGGACAAGGTTATAGCTACAGTCCCTACCCCATTTGCAAAGTTCTTACAACAGTCAGACATAGAATCCATCCAAGAGCTAGAAAAACGGGGGTCGGCTTACTTTTATGCAAATCGTGATGTCTTTAAAACCACCATCCATGATACTGAGATCACTGCCTTTGTGAGAAATGAACCAAGTAGATCGTATAGGCAAAAAGAATATCGTAAGAAAGACCAGCCTTATCAAAATCCCCCACAGTGTATTTATTGCAAACTTTATCATCCTAGTTATTCTATGTGTGATAAAAACCCAGCCTATCCATCTCACTTAGAAACGATCATAAAGAAGCAAGAGACTAGGAGAAATTCTTTTAAACGTGCCATCAAATGTTATTTTTGTTCAAGTTATGGCCACTATTCGGCAAAGTGTTTGGGCAGACAAAGAATGAAAGCAAACAATGCTATGCTCATCGATACGTCATCTGATGATGATAGTGTCATTGACTCTGAGCTTGAGAATGTACTACCAGAGAATGTGTGTGAGAGTGTGGCAGTAGTTACTGATATATTTGATTTCAATAAATGTCTTACATGTCATCAATTTCATGCGGATGGGAAATTAAAATGTGGTCACGTTTTTCCATATGTCATCGAAGATGCTAATGCAGTTAATGTCTCCAGAGGTAAACTGAAGTTCTACGATGCACTGGTCAATAATCAACCATGCCAGTGTTTGGTTGACAGCGGGAGCACTTTACTTGGCCTGAGAAAAGAACTGGTAAGGCCAGAAGATTACACGGGTGAATTTGTCAAATGCCGTACTTTCTCAGGAACAATTGAGAAATATCCACTGGCAAAAGCGCATATAAATACCCCATTTCTTACTGGCACATTTACGTGCGCAATCCTGCAAGATCCTTGTACGGACCTTATTTTAGGATGCTTGGCTTCATTAAAGAAATGTACTGACGATGATATTTTAGCCTGGAAGGAAACGAACCTGGCTAATGCTGTAACGAGGTCAGAAACTCAAACACACTACACTGACCTACAGAACGAGATGTTACAGATGTTAACACCTTGCGGTGCTACTAGCAATAATATCCGAGAAGAATTTATCGAGGCACAACGCACCGATCAAACTATCGCACCTTATTTTAAATTGTTGGGTGAGCGAGCGAAAGTGACTAAAAATGCATCTTGGTATTTTAAGATACACAACGGAATTCTCATGCGTTATTACACAAATAATAACCATGAAATTCAGCAAACGGTGTTACCTTTAACATACCGACAAACTGTGCTAAAGATCGCACATGAGTCACCGTTTGCTGGACATTTGGCCTATGATAAGACCAGAGCCAGAATTTTGTCACACTTCTACTGGCCTAAATTCTGTACTGATATAAAATTGTTCTGTCGTTCATGTACTATGTGTCAACATCTTGTAAGAAAGGGTAAGCATGTGACGGCCAAAGGTCAACGGTCATTAGTAGCGTCACGACCAATACACCTTGAACCTAATCAGAAAGTTCTCCTGTTACTACCTGATAAACGAAATTCGTTGCTAACATGTTGGCAAGGGCCATTAAACGTCGAACGGAAAGTGTCGGATGTTGACTATGGAATATCAATAAAGGGAAAATTAAAGATATTCCATATCAACATGCTGAAACCATATTTTTCACGAATGGAACTACCGACAGACGAACAAAATGCACCCACACCAAGCAATCGGACGACGGACGGACACAACACAACGACACTAGGTAGGCTGACACACGACAGCGACATCGCAAATACACTTAGCCAGATAACAGCACACACAGCAAATACCACCACAGTACTTAACCAGACAGATGATGACGGATTAGAATTACCAGTCCCTACTGTAGACACGACTGGGACCATCGACAGTATACGGATAGAAACCAAACTTGCGGACGAGCAACGACGACAGATGATAGATTTAGTGACAGAGTACAAGGACATTTTCTCCGACATCCCAGGAAAGACGGACAGAATAGAGCATGCTATCATTCTGACTGATAACACCCCTAACAAATGTCGACCTTATTCCATCCCTCTAAATTATAGGGCAAATCTCGACAAAGAACTACTATCTCTTGAGTCGAGTGGAATAATTCAAAGATCACAGTCGGAATATTCCTTTCCTATCGTTCTTGTCGCCAAAAAGGACTCAACAATTTGCCTCTGCGTCGATTATCGGCGTTTAAATAGAATAACAAAAATAGATGCAGAGCCAATTCCAGCATGCGAGGATTTGATTCTAGATATGTCTACATCTCGTATATTTTCCAAACTTGATCTCACTCGAGGTTACTGGCAAGTCCCGATGGAAGAAAATTTAATTCCTTTGACAGCTTTTTCTACACCTCTAGGACTCTATGAGTGGCGCTTCCTTCCTTTTGGCCTTCGTAATGCTCCTGCCACTTTTGTACATCTTACTAGATATCTACTCCACGGGGTACCCAATACATCTACATATATAGATGACATATGTGTACATACTGAAGACTGGACGTCACACTTACAGAAACTGCGACATGTCTTCGACAGGTTACGATTATTCGGTCTTACCGTCAAACCAACTAAGGTTGAGTTGGGCATGGAACAAATTGACTTCCTAGGCCATACCATCTGCAGAGGCCAACTCAAAACAGACGAGAAAATAGTCACAAAGATTCTAAATTTGACTATGCCAACGACCAAGAAACAGGTCAGAAGTCTGCTTGGTCTTGTAAACTACTATAGTAAATTTATTCCCAATCTGGCGGAAATCACCAGTGTTTTTTCAAACATTTTGAAAGCTTCGGCTAAATTGAATGTACAAAATGCAGCGTTAATTGGAACTTTGTCAAAGTTGAAACATCTACTCAGTGTTCCACCTATATTGCGTTTACCTAACAAAAATCTTACCTATTTCATCCGCACAGACGCAAGTGCGATTGCCATATCTGGTATTTTGGGCCAGTTTTACGATGGGAGGTTCCACCCAGTGATGTTCGTAAGCCGCAAAGTTACCCCAGCTGAAGCAAGATACTCAGCTACTGAATTGGAGGGCCTTAGCGTAATCTATTGCGTTAGAAAACTGCATAGGTTTTTGGCAGGCACAGAGTTTGTAATCCAGTCCGACAACTCTCCACTTGCGGTAATGCAGTCCGGCATCCCTCAAAACAACAGGATCTACAGATGGTCCTTAATATTGGCAAACTATGCCTTTACAATCCAACATTTGAAGGGATCATTGAACTCTTTAGCGGACGTTTTAAGTAGACCTTCAGATATAGAGATACCTGAAGTACAGGAAAAGAACGACGACTTATCACCAGAAACAGTGACACTGTAGGTATTAATGAGATCAGTGCCGTGTGTGGTAGAAAGTTACACTTTATGTACGTCCTTTAAGTGCGTTAATATCGCCAGTCTACTAAACTGTGGAAGAGAAACAGTGCCATTTTGATTAAATGAACAGGCACATTAGTAACATTGTTACAGCGCTAACACATAGGTAAGCCATAATTGCATCAAAAGTGTTAGACTTGAACCTACATAAACTAGTAATCAACGTTATATATAAACACTATCCTGAAAGGAGAGCAGATAATACTGTGGTGAATTGAACTATGTTATAAGCTAGTCTACCAGGAACAGTGCTCGAACATTACACCGGAAAGGACGACGTTAGTGTAATTATATAGTAACGTAATTGTGATATGTACATTATATTGTGTTTTTTTTTAAACAGTGCGCATAACCTCAATGTGTATATTTAAAATTGAATTGCAAATGTTCAATTACTTCTATAACGTTATTTATGTTAGTTAATAGGCATAAATCATCTACATTTACTTAAAAACATCATTTAATTTAACACCTACGGTAGAAATGGAATTATTACACATTACGTCATCACATCATCATGTAAACATAATCATTTATAGATTAATGTCCTTAAGACATCATTTCTAAACTAACCCAACCATTAGAAAATTAACATCATTTCATTTACCGATAATACTATAAGGTAACTAACCCACTTTGCTTAGAAATAGTTAATTAATTAGGTTATTTCCCTTAGGTTAATTTAGGACAGCACACGAAATTACTATAGAATAGTTAGTTTAGTTAGTAACACATGATCGGTAACTAACCATCATTGCAAACATGTATAATATGTTGTATAGATATGACGCGTGCAAATTCATAGCACAGTCATGTGGCGTGAAAACCTGTATGATTCAGCCAATCATTTATTGTACATATGTATTGTTCATTTATGTAATATCATGAACCATATTTTAATGACGGATGAATGTTTTAAGATAACGATGGTATGAAAGTTGAACGAGAGATGTATAGATGAGAGGAGTGTATGAAGACAAAGTAAACATGAATGTGAGAGAGAGAGAGAGATAGAGAGAGAGAGAGAGAGAGAGAGAGAGAGAGAGAGAGAGAGAGAGAGAGAGATTTAGCGGAATTGTTTTTTGTCTTTCTCCGCGCGAATCGCCTTGTTATGACTTGTCTGTGTCAATCTGTGTAACCAATGTGTTGTTCAGTTTTAAGTGTGTAACTGCCATACTTTAGAAATAGTAGTAGTAAATAGAGAAAGTACTTTGAGCATCTTAAAACGACATTGTGGTCATAAATAAAATTAGCCAACATTTGTAGCCACAATAATCCGATTTACGGCGCTAAAAGGAATACATACATGTAGAATAGAAACACATACACATGTTAGCAAGTGAAGTACATTGTAGTTTATTAAATAACACGCAAACAAACAGGAAAACAAACACATAAAAGTTGCAATCACCATTTGGGGCAAAGAACGGTAACTTATAACAGGGGACAGAATAACTTCTTTAAAAAACCTGAAGGTAACATTGAAAATATTTATTCACGAACGGAAGTTAAAAGGTGAAGAGTAGAACATAGAGCATACGAGTTGGTAACAATATTATAGGGGAACATGAACAGTGATGCTCATGTGTTGTTCTCTTAACGGAGACAACTTGTTGCGGGTTGTCATGTTGGGCAATTTGAGGACAGGTCGAGACATAAGTCAACGAGTGAAAGTCAAAGGACATAGGGTCAAACGACGGAAGCCAGGCCATAAGTCATAAGACAACGGTTCCGGATCAATACAATTCCCAAGAGTATAATAGAGGTCTATAGCCAACTATATTGATGTGATGCACTACTTAATTAGCCGAGTGAATCAATATAACAGTGTGAAAAGGGAAAAGAAGAGAGTTTATTCTATCCCCAGAAGAGATACTTAAACTGATGAGATCTTTGACAAAAATTGAACAGCCAATTTTTCAGTGACTAATACGTGTTACATACGGGAGTTAAACGGTTGTAACACTACACACCAAGGGGAGGAGTGTGTCAAAGATCTACACAGGGACGTAGAGAGTTAAGACGGAGCTTACAGAGAATACTAGACAGGAGAGACACAGGCGCTATATGTAGCTTGATAACAGGACACCCTTGTGTCATTAAGTGCTTATGAGCGAGAGTATAGGGAACTCGCCTCTCAACGAGTAACTGGGGAATACCAGTTACATCAGTTAACAGACCAAGCGTGCTGGGACTCTACGCACGCAAACTTGCGAGCACACGCAGGACGAATGTCCGAAGTTGAACGCGCAACTAGAAGCTTGCCTCAGACAGGGGACAAGGACTGAGAGAGAATAGACGTGTTCGCTAGGAACCCTATGTAGTTTATAGACAATAGTGTTAGCTAGACCTTAGATTCCAATTAGTGAATAGTATCACTATTTCCACCTCTTCATTGCATCTGTGAAACATAACATGTTGTTGATTATCCATGAAGTAATCCGCTCGCCGAGCTTGTGTGTCATAAGCTCTAAATAAAAATGTATCCTATTGCAAACCACACGAGTTATTGATTCGTGTTGTGCAAATGTAGGGAGTCCTGAATAACCTGTCGCAAGTAGGTTGTTGACACTGGGGAAGAGTATGAAACAGGGACCAGTATTAGTAATCGTGATGACGGAGTTAATCCTGACTGTGTTACCAAGGAAATCCCCTGTGTAAGACTAAGAAACAGAGTGAGAATAGCAACGTGGAATGTGAGAAGTCTGTATGAGGGAAAGCTTAAAGTAGTGTGTGATGAGATTGAGAGGTTAAACATTCAAATTTTAGGAATTAGTGAACATCGCTGGAGCGGAAAGGGACATTTTACAACTGAAAATGGAAGTATTTTCATTTATTCTGGTAGAGACGTCGGAAGCCAGAGTGGAGTGGCATATTGTTTAGATAAGACAACTGCAAAAGCTTTAATGGGATATAATCCACTTAGTGATAGAATCCTCACTATTAGACTTAAGGGCCGTTAAATAAAAAACACACAACTCTCATACAGATATATGCACCTACTTCAACAGCAGAGGAGGACGAAATTGAAGATTTTTACAACACACTACAAGACACATTAAATAAGATTGGTCATAATGATATAGCAATAATAATGGGAGATTTTAATGCAAAAGTAGGTGCAGGAAGAGCTGAAAATGAGAGACACGTTTTAGAAAAATTTGGATTAGGAAATAGAAATGATGCAGGTGACTGCCGCTTCCATCGCAAATGAACTGTATTTTCCGTGGAGGACTTTTATGTCGGCATTCTGACGGCGGCATTATGCACAGTGTGCCTGTGCGGGCTGTTGGCTTGTCGAGACTCCTTTCTATTCCTATTTTCACATAGGGCAGTGAGGAGCATTACGTGCGATATTCACTGGCACAGAAACAGAGCATAATGGGGACGACCCACTGCCGTGAAGTTGGAAACGCGACTAACTTCATCAAGGGAAACAATACTACTAACAATGAAAATATGTTACATACATGATTATGTTTCTTGTCACTAGACATTCCTACAAACTACCTTCTGCAAAACTTGCCAAGAAACCATAACAACAATGAAAGAAAACATAATAAGAAAGAGATCTGGTGGCGAGACCCCGAGGCCAGGCAGATCAGATAACACTGGGGAAGAGTATGACACAGGGACCAGTACTAGTAATCGTGATGACTGAGTTAATCCTGACTGTGTTACCAAGGAAATCCCCTGTGTAAGACTAAGAATTAGAGCGAGAATAGCAACGTAGAATGTGAGAAGTCTGTATGAGGGTAAGCTTAAAGTAGTGTGTGATGAGATTGAGAGGTTAAACATTCAAATTTTAGGAATTAGTGAACATCGCTGGAGCGGAAAGGGACATTTTACAACTGAAAATGGAAGTATTTTCATTTATTCTGGTAGAGACGTCGGAAGCCAGAGTGGAGTGGCATATTGTTTAGATAAGACAACTGCAAAAGCTTTAATGGGATATAATCCACTTAGTGATAGAATCCTCACTATTAGACTTAAAGGCCGTCCGCCCAAAAAAAAACACAACTCTCATACAGATATATGCACCTACTTCAACAGCAGAGGAGGACGAAATTGAAGATTTTTACAACACACTACAAGACACATTAAATAAGATTGGTCATAATGATATAGCAATAATAATGGAAGATTTTAATGCAAAAGTAGGTGCAGGAAGAGCTGAAAATGAGAGACACGTTTTAGGAAAATTTGGATTAGGAAATAGAAATGATGCAGGTGACTGCCGCTTCCATCGACGATGAACTGTATTTTCCGTGGAGGACTTTTATGTTGGCATTCTGACGGCATCATTATGCACAGTGTGCCTGTGCGGGCTGTTGGCTTGTCGAGACTCCTGTCTATTCCTTTTTTCACATAGGGCAGTGAGGAGCATTTCGTGTGATATTCACTGGCACAGTAACAGAGCATAATGGGGACGACCCACTGCCGTGAAGTTGGAAACGCGAATAACTTCATCAAGGGAAACAATACTACTAACAATGAAAATATGTTACATAAAGGATTATGTTTCTTGTCACTAGAGATTCCTACAAACTACCTTCTGCAAAACTTGCCAAGAAACCATAACAACAATGAAAGAAAACATAATAAGAAAGAGATCTGGTGGCGAGACCCCGAGGCCAGGGAGATCAGATAACACTGGGGAAGAGTGTGACACAGGGACCAGTACTAGTAATCGTGATGACGGAGTTAATCCTGACTGTGTTACCAAGGAAATCCCCTGTGTAAAACTAAGAATTAGAGTGAGAATAGCAACGTGGAATGTGAGAAGTCTGTATGAGGGAAAGCTTAAAGTAGTGTGCGATGAGATTGAGAGGTTAAACATTCAAATTTTAGGAATTAGTGAACATCGCTGGAGCGGAAAGGGACATTTTACAATTGAAAATTTAAGTATTTTCATTTATTCTGGTAGAGACGTCGGAGGCCAGAGTGGAGTGGCATTTTGTTTAGATAAGACAACTGCAAAAGCTTTAATGGGATATAATCCACTTAGTGATAGAATCCTCACTATTAGACTTAAAGGCCGTCCCAAAAAAAAACACAACTCTCATACAGATATATGCACCTACTTCAACAGCAGAGGAGGACGAAATTGAAGATTTTTACAACACACTACAAGACACATTAAATAAGATTGGTCATAATGATATAGCAATAATAATAGGAGATTTTAATGCAAAAGTAGGTGCAGGAAGAGCTGAAAATGAGAGACACGTTTTAGAAAAATTTGGATTAGGAAATAGAAATGATGCAGGTGACTGCCGCTTCCATCGACGATGAACTGTATTTTCCGTGGAGGACTTTTATGTTGGCATTCTGACGGCGGCATTATGCACAGTGTGCCTGTGCGGGCTGTTGGCCATTCGAGACTCCTGTCTATTCCTTTTTTCACATAGGGCAGTGAGGAGCATTTCGTGTGATATTCACTGGTACAGTAACAGAGCATAATGGGGACGACCCACTGCCGTGAAGTTGGAAACGCGACTAACTTCATCAAGGGAAACAATACTACTAACAATGAAAATATGTTACATTATTGATTATGTTTCTTGTCACTAGACATTCCTACAAACTAACTTCTGCAAAACTTGCCAAGAAACCATAACAACCATGAAAGAAAACATAATAAGAAAGAGATCTGGTGGCGAGACCCCAGGCCAGGCTGATCAGATAACACTGGGGAAGAGTGTGACACAGGGACCAGTACTAGTAATCGTGATGACGGAGTTAATCCTGACTGTGTTACCAAGGAAATCCCCTGTGTAAGACTAAGAATTAGAGTGAGAATAGCAACGTAGAATGTGAGAAGTCTGTATGAGGGTAAGCTTAAAGTAGTGTGTGAGGAGATTGAGAGGTTAAACATTCAAATTTTAGGAATTAGTGAACATCGCTGGAGCGGAAAGGGACATTTTACAACTGAAAATGGAAGTATTTTCATTTATTCTGGTAGAGACGTCGGAAGCCAGAGTGGAGTGGCATTTTGCTTAGATAAGACAACTGCAAAAGCTTTAATGGAATATAATCCAGTTAGTGATAGAATCCTCTCTATTAGACTTAAGGGCCATTCAAAAAAAAAAAAAAACAACTCTCATACAGATATATGCACCTACTTCAACAGCAGAGGAGGACGAAATTGAAGATTTTTACAACACACTACAAGACACATTAAATAAGATTGGTCATAATGATATAGCAATAATAATGGGAGATTTTAATGCAAAAGTAGGTGCAGGAAGAGCTGAAAATGAGAGACACGTTTTAGAAAAATTTGGATTAGGAAATAGAAATGATGCAGGTGACTGCCGCTTCCATCGCAAATGAACTGTATTTTCCGTGGAGGACTTTTATGTCGGCATTCTGACGGCGGCATTATGCACAGTGTGCCTGTGCGGGCTGTTGGCTTGTCGAGACTCCTTTCTATTCCTATTTTCACATAGGGCAGTGAGGAGCATTTCGTGCGATATTCACTGGCACAGAAACAGAGCATAATGGGGACGACCCACTGCCGTGAAGTTGGAAACGCGACTAACTTCATCAAGGGAAACAATACTACTAACAATGAAAATATGTTACATACATGATTATGTTTCTTGTCACTAGACATTCCTACAAACTACCTTCTGCAAAACTTGCCAAGAAACCATAACAACAATGAAAGAAAACATAATAAGAAAGAGATCTGGTGGCGAGACCCCGAGGCCAGGCAGATCAGATAACACTGGGGAAGAGTATGACACAGGGACCAGTACTAGTAATCGTGATGACTGAGTTAATCCTGATTGTGTTACCAAGGAAATCCCCTGTGTAAGACTAAGAATTAGAGCGAGAATAGCAACGTAGAATGTGAGAAGTCTGTATGAGGGTAAGCTTAAAGTAGTGTGTGATGAGATTGAGAGGTTAAACATTCAAATTTTAGGAATTAGTGAACATCGCTGGAGCGGAAAGGGACATTTTACAACTGAAAATGGAAGTATTTTCATTTATTCTGGTAGAGACGTCGGAAGCCAGAGTGGAGTGGCATATTGTTTAGATAAGACAACTGCAAAAGCTTTAATGGGATATAATCCACTTAGTGATAGAATCCTCACTATTAGACTTAAAGGCCGTCCGCCCAAAAAAAAAACACAACTCTCATACAGATATAAGCACCTACTTCAACAGCAGACGAGGACGAAATTGAAGATTTTTACAACACACTACAAGACACATTAAATAAGATTGGTCATAATGATATAGCAATAATAATAGGAGATTTTAATGCAAAAGTAGGTGCAGGAAGAGCTGAAAATGAGAGACACGTTTTAGAAAAATTTGGATTAGGAAATAGAAATGATGCAGGTGACTGCCGCTTCCATCGACGATGAACTGTATTTTCCGTGGAGGACTTTTATGTTGGCATTCTGACGGCGGCATTATGCACAGTGTGCCTGTGCGGGCTGTTGGCCATTCGAGACTCCTGTCTATTCCTTTTTTCACATAGGGCAGTGAGGAGCATTTCGTGTGATATTCACTGGTACAGTAACAGAGCATAATGGGGACGACCCACTGCCGTGAAGTTGGAAACGCGACTAACTTCATCAAGGGAAACAATACTACTAACAATGAAAATATGTTACATTATTGATTATGTTTCTTGTCACTAGACATTCCTACAAACTAACTTCTGCAAAACTTGCCAAGAAACCATAACAACCATGAAAGAAAACATAATAAGAAAGAGATCTGGTGGCGAGACCCCAGGCCAGGCTGATCAGATAACACTGGGGAAGAGTGTGACACAGGGACCAGTACTAGTAATCGTGATGACGGAGTTAATCCTGACTGTGTTACCAAGGAAATCCCCTGTGTAAGACTAAGAATTAGAGTGAGAATAGCAACGTAGAATGTGAGAAGTCTGTATGAGGGTAAGCTTAAAGTAGTGTGTGAGGAGATTGAGAGGTTAAACATTCAAATTTTAGGAATTAGTGAACATCGCTGGAGCGGAAAGGGACATTTTACAACTGAAAATGGAAGTATTTTCATTTATTCTGGTAGAGACGTCGGAAGCCAGAGTGGAGTGGCATTTTGCTTAGATAAGACAACTGCAAAAGCTTTAATGGGATATAATCCAGTTAGTGATAGAATCCTCTCTATTAGACTTAAGGGCCATTCAAAAAAAAAAAAAAAAACTCTCATACAGATATATGCACCTACTTCAACAGCAGAGGAGGACGAAATTGAAGATTTTTACAACACACTACAAGACACGTTAAATAAGATTCGTCATAATGATATAGCAATAATAATGGGAGATTTTAATGCAAAAGTAGGTGCAGGAAGAGCTGAAAATGAGAGACACGTTTTAGAAAAATTTGGATTAGGAAATAGAAATGATGCAGGTGACTGCCGCTTCCATCGCAAATGAACTGTATTTTCCGTGGAGGACTTTTATGTCGGCATTCTGACGGCGGCATTATGCACAGTGTGCCTGTGCGGGCTGTTGGCTTGTCGAGACTCCTTTCTATTCCTATTTTCACATAGGGCAGTGAGGAGCATTTCGTGCGATATTCACTGGCACAGAAACAGAGCATAATGGGGACGACCCACTGCCGTGAAGTTGGAAACGCGACTAACTTCATCAAGGGAAACAATACTACTAACAATGAAAATATGTTACATTATTGATTATGTTTCTTGTCACTAGACATTCCTACAAACTAACTTCTGCAAAACTTGCCAAGAAACCATAACAACCATGAAAGAAAACATAATAAGAAAGAGATCTGGTGGCGAGACCCCAGGCCAGGCTGATCAGATAACACTGGGGAAGAGTGTGACACAGGGACCAGTACTAGTAATCGTGATGACGGAGTTAATCCTGACTGTGTTACCAAGGAAATCCCCTGTGTAAGACTAAGAATTAGAGTGAGAATAGCAACGTAGAATGTGAGAAGTCTGTATGAGGGTAAGCTTAAAGTAGTGTGTGAGGAGATTGAGAGGTTAAACATTCAAATTTTAGGAATTAGTGAACATCGCTGGAGCGGAAAGGGACATTTTACAACTGAAAATGGAAGTATTTTCATTTATTCTGGTAGAGACGTCGGAAGCCAGAGTGGAGTGGCATTTTGCTTAGATAAGACAACTGCAAAAGCTTTAATGGGATATAATCCAGTTAGTGATAGAATCCTCTCTATTAGACTTAAGGGCCATTCAAAAAAAAACAAAAAAACTCTCATACAGATATATGCACCTACTTCAACAGCAGAGGAGGACGAAATTGAAGATTTTTACAACACACTACAAGACACGTTAAATAAGATTGGTCATAATGATATAGCAATAATAATGGGAGATTTTAATGCAAAAGTAGGTGCAGGAAGAGCTGAAAATGAGAGACACGTTTTAGAAAAATTTGGATTAGGAAATAGAAATGATGCAGGTGACTGCCGCTTCCATCGCAAATGAACTGTATTTTCCGTGGAGGACTTTTATGTCGGCATTCTGACGGCGGCATTATGCACAGTGTGCCTGTGCGGGCTGTTGGCTTGTCGAGACTCCTTTCTATTCCTATTTTCACATAGGGCAGTGAGGAGCATTTCGTGCGATATTCACTGGCACAGAAACAGAGCATAATGGGGACGACCCACTGCCGTGAAGTTGGAAACGCGACTAACTTCATCAAGGGAAACAATACTACTAACAATGAAAATATGTTACATTATTGATTATGTTTCTTGTCACTAGACATTCCTACAAACTAACTTCTGTAAAACTTGCCAAGAAACCATAACAACCATGAAAGAAAACATAATAAGAAAGAGATCTGGTGGCGAGACCCCAGGCCAGGCTGATCAGATAACACTGGGGAAGAGTGTGACACAGGGACCAGTACTAGTAATCGTGATGACGGAGTTAATCCTGACTGTGTTACCAAGGAAATCCCCTGTGTAAGACTAAGAATTAGAGTGAGAATAGCAACGTAGAATGTGAGAAGTCTGTATGAGGGTAAGCTTAAAGTAGTGTGTGAGGAGATTGAGAGGTTAAACATTCAAATTTTAGGAATTAGTGAACATCGCTGGAGCGGAAAGGGACATTTTACAACTGAAAATGGAAGTATTTTCATTTATTCTGGTAGAGACGTCGGAAGCCAGAGTGGAGTGGCATTTTGCTTAGATAAGACAACTGCAAAAGCTTTAATGGGATATAATCCAGTTAGTGATAGAATCCTCTCTATTAGACTTAAGGGCCATTCAAAAACAAAAAAAACAACTCTCATACAGATATATGCACCTACTTCAACAGCAGAGGAGGACGAAATTGAAGATTTTTACAACACACTACAAGACACGTTAAATAAGATTGGTCATAATGATATAGCAATAATAATGGGAGATTTTAATGCAAAAGTAGGTGCAGGAAGAGCTGAAAATGAGAGACACGTTTTAGAAAAATTTGGATTAGGAAATAGAAATGATGCAGGTGACTGCCGCTTCCATCGCAAATGAACTGTATTTTCCGTGGAGGACTTTTATGTCGGCATTCTGACGGCGGCATTATGCACAGTGTGCCTGTGCGGGCTGTTGGCTTGTCGAGACTTCTTTCTATTCCTATTTTCACATAGGGCAGTGAGGAGCATTTCGTGCGATATTCACTGGCACAGAAACAGAGCATAATGGGGACGACCCACTGCCGTGAAGTTGGAAACGCGACTAACTTCATCAAGGGAAACAATACTACTAACAATGAAAATATGTTACATACATGATTATGTTTCTTGTCACTAGACAT
The DNA here is from genome assembly GCA_963921405.1 of Cepaea hortensis. Lineage (NCBI taxonomy): Eukaryota > Metazoa > Mollusca > Gastropoda > Stylommatophora > Helicidae > Cepaea > Cepaea hortensis. Next base: position 36,377,776 of record OY992881.1, read on the forward strand.
TCCTACAAACTACCTTCTGCAAAACTTGCCAAGAAACCATAACAACAATGAAAGAAAACATAATAAGAAAGAGATCTGGTGGTGAGACCCCGAGGCCAGGCAGATCAGATAACACTGGGGAAGAGTATGACACAGGGACCAGTACTAGTAATCGTGATGACTGAGTTAATCCTGATTGTGTTACCAAGGAAATCCCCTGTGTAAGACTAAGAATTAGAGCGAGAATAGCAACGTAGAATGTGAGAAGTCTGTATGAGGGTAAGCTTAAAGTAGTGTGTGATGAGATTGAGAGGTTAAACATTCAAATTTTAGGAATTAGTGAACATCGCTGGAGCGGAAAGGGACATTTTACAACTGAAAATGGAAGTATTTTCATTTATTCTGGTAGAGACGTCGGAAGCCAGAGTGGAGTGGCATATTGTTTAGATAAGACAACTGCAAAAGCTTTAATGGGATATAATCCACTTAGTGATAGAATCCTCACTATTAGACTTAAAGGCCGTCCGCCCAAAAAAAAAAAACAACTCTCATACAGATATAAGCACCTACTTCAACAGCAGACGAGGACGAAATTGAAGATTTTTACAACACACTACAAGACACATTAAATAAGATTGGTCATAATGATATAGCAATAATAATAGGAGATTTTAATGCAAAAGTAGGTGCAGGAAGAGCTGAAAATGAGAGACACGTTTTAGAAAAATTTGGATTAGGAAATAGAAATGATGCAGGTGACTGCCGCTTCCATCGACGATGAACTGTATTTTCCGTGGAGGACTTTTATGTTGGCATTCTGACGGCGGCATTATGCACAGTGTGCCTGTGCGGGCTGTTGGCCATTCGAGACTCCTGTCTATTCCTTTTTTCACATAGGGCAGTGAGGAGCATTTCGTGTGATATTCACTGGTACAGTAACAGAGCATAATGGGGACGACCCACTGCCGTGAAGTTGGAAACGCGACTAACTTCATCAAGGGAAACAATACTACTAACAATGAAAATATGTTACATTATTGATTATGTTTCTTGTCACTAGACATTCCTACAAACTAACTTCTGCAAAACTTGCCAAGAAACCATAACAACCATGAAAGAAACCATAATAAGAAAGAGATCTGGTGGCGAGACCCCAGGCCAGGCTGATCAGATAACACTGGGGAAGAGTGTGACACAGGGACCAGTACTAGTAATCGTGATGACGGAGTTAATCCTGACTGTGTTACCAAGGAAATCCCCTGTGTAAGACTAAGAATTAGAGTGAGAATAGCAACGTAGAATGTGAGAAGTCTGTATGAGGGTAAGCTTAAAGTAGTGTGTGAGGAGATTGAGAGGTTAAACATTCAAATTTTAGGAATTAGTGAACATCGCTGGAGCGGAAAGGGACATTTTACAACTGAAAATGGAAGTATTTTCATTTATTCTGGTAGAGACGTCGGAAGCCAGAGTGGAGTGGCATTTTGCTTAGATAAGACAACTGCAAAAGCTTTAATGGGATATAATCCAGTTAGTGATAGAATCCTCTCTATTAGACTTAAGGGCCATTCAAAAAAAAAAAAAACAACTCTCATACAGATATATGCACCTACTTCAACAGCAGAGGAGGACGAAATTGAAGATTTTTACAACACACTACAAGACACATTAAATAAGATTGGTCATAATGATATAGCAATAATAATGGAAGATTTTAATGCAAAAGTAGGTGCAGGAAGAGCTGAAAATGAGAGACACGTTTTAGGAAAATTTGGATTAGGAAATAGAAATGATGCAGGTGACTGCCGCTTCCATTGACGATGAACTGTATTTTCCGTGGAGGACTTTTATGTTGGCATTCTGACGGCGGCATTATGCACAGTGTGCCTGTGCGGGCTGTTGGCTTGTCGAGACTCCTGTCTATTCCTTTTTTCACTTAGGGCAGTGAGGAGCATTTCGTGTGATATTCACTGGCACAGTAACAGAGCATAATGGGGACGACCCACTGCCGTGAAGTTGGAAACGCGACTAACTTCATCAAGGGAAACAATACTACTAAAAATTCAAAACAATGTTTTCCCGTAGTGAATTTGAATAACGAAGACACAAACAATAGATTGCACGATTTATTGCCTGGCATATTTCGCTGCATCTCGTCAGGTGCATACTGCAGAAATCACACAACTTACGTGATTTAACTAGAAAAATCCTTCAAGTTGAAATATACACATATTCGCACAGTAATGTCACTTATCTACCACGGTAATTTTAAGCTGACTAAAATGTCTTTCTGTTTGCACAATTCTGGCTTGCGTTGATAGATCATAATTGCTTCTGCAAATTTTAACAAGCGAGTATTTTGTGTGTTAAACAACACGCGAAAGGCAGTTTTTCTGTCCACCATATGGCCACTGTCGACGATGTGCCTACCAATTGAAGATACCGGGAGCTTCCGGTGTGTCGGCCCCACGAGGCTAGCATTTCCTGTGTGTTGTATCTTGTTGACCCATTGAGGTATGTGTTCTAACACCCGTTTGTTAAGCTGTCTCTCAGTTCTACCAATGTAAACGGTCTGGCATCTACATGTGAATTGGTAAATACAATTGTTTGTGGCGTACTGAGGAACAGGCTCTTTGACTGCTGGTGTAGGAATCGGTACGGTTTTAAATCTAATGACTGGAGTTGCCGCACAGAATGTTTGGCCTACAGCTGTAGTAAGCCGTTCTTGTAGACGTTGCATTACGTCATCCCCTCGAAAGGATAGCTGGATGAATACCTTGAGTTTAGGGACTGTAGTTACGTCTGCTTTGGGTTTGGGCTGTTGGCAGTGGCGCTTTATAAATCCTGTGGAGTACCCATTCAGGTTTAAGACATTCTTCAGAGTTTCAAATTCCTCTGTCAGTGTGTCATGGGAGCATATCTTTCTAGCACGGTCAAACAAGGTCCGTACTAAGCCCCGTTTGTACTGGACAGGTGTGAAGCTCTGAAAATTTAGGTATTGGCCAGTCCATGTTCCTTTGCGATACACCGATCTTTGAATTGTGCCGTCTGCTCTACGTCTCATTAGAATATCTAGGAACGGCAACGCTTCGTTGTGTTCGTGTTCCATAGATAGAGAGATGTTTTTATGCGTCTTGTTCATTGTGGCCTGAAACGATGTTGCTTGTAGCTCGTCTGTGGTGATAATTAATATATCGTCCACATAACGACGGTAAAAGGCCAAGTTGTTGATGTCTGAGGATCTCTTTTCTTCTAAATGTGCCATGAAGATGTCCGCTAGAATAGGACCAAGAGGACTCCCCATGGCCACTCCGTCAATTTGGCGGTATGACTTAGTTAGAAAATTGAATTGTATGTTGGCGGTACAAAGTAGTAGTAGCCTCTCCAGAATAGGTGTCGGTATGCCTAATTTTAGTTGTTTGTCTTCAATGCGTTCCCTTATTATTTGCACTGTCTCCTCTAATGGAACGTTAGTGAATAGGGAGGCTATATCCATGGATGCCATGTGTTTGTTATTACTACTAAAAATGAAAATATGTTACATACATGATTATGTTTCTTGTCACTAGACATTCCTACAAACTACCTTCAGCAAAACTTGCCAAGAAACCATAACAACCATGAAAGAAAACATAATAAGAAAGAGATCTGGTGGCGAGACCCCCAGGCCAGGCAGATCAGATAACACTGGGGAAGAGTGTGACACAGGGACCAGTACTAGTAATCGTGATGACGGAGTTAATCCTGACTGTGTTACCAAGGAAATCCCTTGTGTCAGACTAAGAAACTGAGTGAGAATAGCAACGTAGAATGTGAGAAGTCTGTATGAGGGTAAGCTTAAAGTAGTGTGTGATGAGATTGAGAGGTTAAACATTCAAATTTTAGGAATTAGTGAACATCGCTGGAGCGGAAAGGGACATTTTACAACTGAAAATGGAAGTACTTTCATTTATTCTGGTAGAGACGTCGGAAGCCAGAGTGGAGTGGCATATTGTTTAGATAAGACAACTGCAAAAGCTTTAATGGGATATAATCCAGTTAGTGATAGAATCCTCACTATTAGACTTAAAGGCCGTCCCAAAAAAAAAAAAAAACACAACTCTCATACAGATATATGCACATACTTCAACAGCAGAGGAGGACGAAATTGAAGATTTTTACAACATACTACAAGACACATTAAATAAGATTGGTCATAATGATATAGCAATAATAATGGAAGATTTTAATGCAAAAGTAGGTGCAGGAAGAGCTGAAAATGAGAGACACGTTTTAGGAAAATTTGGATTTGGAAATAGAAATGATGCAGGTGACTGCCGCTTCCATCGACGATGAACTGTATTTTCCGTGGAGGACTTTTATGTTGGCATTCTGACGGCATCATTATGCACAGTGTGCCTGTGCGGGCTGTTGGCTTGTCGAGACTCCTGTCTATTCCTTTTTTCACATAGGGCAGTGAGGAGCATTTCGTGTGATATTCACTGGCACAGTAACAGAGCATAATGGGGACGACCCACTGCCGTGAAGTTGGAAACGCGAATAACTTCATCAAGGGAAACAATACTACTAACAATGAAAATATGTTACATAAAGGATTATGTTTCTTGTCACTAGAGATACCTACAAACTACCTTCTGCAAAACTTGCCAAGAAACCAGATCAGATAACACTGGGGAAGAGTGTGACACAGGGACCAGTACTAGTAATCGTGATGACGGAGTTAATCCTGACTGTGTTACCAAGGAAATCCGCTGTGTAAAACTAAGAATTAGAGTGAGAATAGCAACGTGGAATGTGAGAAGTATGTATGAGGGAAAGCTTAAAGTAGTGTGCGATGAGATTGAGAGGTTAAACATTCAAATTTTAGGAATTAGTGAACATCGCTGGAGCGGAAAGGGACATTTTACAATTGAAAATTTAAGTATTTTCATTTATTCTGGTAGAGACGTCGGAGGCCAGAGTGGAGTGGCATTTTGTTTAGATAAGACAACTGCAAAAGCTTTAATGGGATATAATCCACTTAGTGATAGAATCCTCACTATTAGACTTAAAGGCCGTCCCCAAAAAAAAAAAAAACACAACTCTCATACAGATATATGCACCTACTTCAACAGCAGAGGAGGACGAAATTGAAGATTTTTACAACACACTACAAGACACATTAAATAAGATTGGTCATAATGATATAGCAATAATAATGGGAGATTTTAATGCAAAAGTAGGTGCAGGAAGAGCTGAAAATGAGAGACACGTTTTAGAAAAATTTGGATTAGGAAATAGAAATGATGCAGGTGACTGCCGCTCCATCGACGATGAACTGTATTTTCCGTGGAGGACTTTTATGTTGGCATTCTGACGGCGGCATTATGCACAGTGTGCCTGTGCGGGCTGTTGGCCATTCGAGACTCCTGTCTATTCCTTTTTTCACATAGGGCAGTGAGGAGCATTTCGTGTGATATTCACTGGTACAGTAACAGAGCATAATGGGGACGACCCACTGCCGTGAAGTTGGAAACACGACTAACTTCATCAAGGGAAACAATACTACTAACAATGAAAATATGTTACATTATTGATTATGTTTCTTGTCACTAGACATTCCTACAAACTGACTTCTGCAAAACTTGCCAAGAAACCATAACAACCATGAAAGAAAACATAATAAGAAAGAGATCTGGTGGCGAGACCCCAGGCCAGGCTGATCAGATAACACTGGGGAAGAGTGTGACACAGGGACCAGTACTAGTAATCGTGATGACGGAGTTAATCCTGACTGTGTTATCAAGGAAATCCAGTGTGTAAGACTAAGAAACAGAGTGAGAATAGTAACGTGGAATGTGAGATGTCTGTATGAGGGAAAGCTTAAAGTAGTGTGTGAGGAGATTGAGAGGTTAAACATTCAAATTTTAGGAATTAGTGAACAACGCTGGAGCGGAAAGGGACATTTTACTATTGAAAATGGAAGTATTTTCATTTATTCTGGTAGAGACGTCGGAGGCCAGAGTGGAGTGGCATTTTGTTTAGATAAGACAACTGTAAAAGCTTTAATGGGATATAATCCACTTAATGATAGAATCCTCACTATTAGACTTAAAGGCCGTCTCCCCAAAAAAAAACACAACTCTTATACAGATATATGCACCTACTTCAACAGCAGAGGAGGACGAAATTGAAGATTTTTACAACACACTACAAGACACATTAAATAAGATTGGTCATAATGATATAGCAATAATAATGGGAGATTTTAATGCAAAAGTAGGTGCAGGAAGAGCTGAAAATGAGAGACACGTTTTAGGAAAATTTGGATTAGGAAATAGAAATGATGCAGGTGACTGCCGCTTCCATCGACGATGAACTGTATTTTCCGTGGAGGACTTTTATGTTGGCATTCTGACGGCATCATTATGCACAGTGTGCCTGTGCGGGCTGTTGGCTTGTCGAGACTCCTGTCTATTCCTTTTTTCACATAGGGCAGTGAGGAGCATTTCGTGTGATATTCACTGGCACAGTAACAGAGCATAATGGGGACGACCCACTGCCGTGAAGTTGGAAACGCGAATAACTTCATCAAGGGAAACAATACTACTAACAATGAAAATATGTTACATAAAGGATTATGTTTCTTGTCACTAGAGATTCCTACAAACTACCTTCTGCAAAACTTGCCAAGAAACCATAACAACAATGAAAGAATACATAATAAGAAAGAGATCTGGTGGCGAGACCCCGAGGCCAGGGAGATCAGATAACACTGGGGAAGAGTATGACACAGGGACCAGTACTAGTAATCGTGATGACGGAGTTAATCCTGACTGTGTTACCAAGGAAATCCGCTGTGTAAAACTAAGAATTAGAGTGAGAATAGCAACGTGGAATGTGAGAAGTCTGTATGAGGGAAAGCTTAAAGTAGTGTGCGATGAGATTGAGAGGTTAAACATTCAAATTTTAGGAATTAGTGAACATCGCTGGAGCGGAAAGGGACATTTTACAATTGAAAATTTAAGTATTTTCATTTATTCTGGTAGAGACGTCGGAGGCCAGAGTGGAGTGGCATTTTGTTTAGATAAGACAACTGCAAAAGCTTTAATGGGATATAATCCACTTAGTGATAGAATCCTCACTATTAGACTTAAAGGCCGTCCCCAAAAAAAAAAAAACACAACTCTCATACAGATATATGCACCTACTTCAACAGCAGAGGAGGACGAAATTGAAGATTTTTACAACACACTACAAGACACATTAAATAAGATTGGTCATAATGATATAGCAATAATAATGGGAGATTTTAATGCAAAAGTAGGTGCAGGAAGAGCTGAAAATGAGAGACACGTTTTAGAAAAATTTGGATTAGGAAATAGAAATGATGCAGGTGACTGCCGCTTCCATCGACGATGAACTGTATTTTCCGTGGAGGACTTTTATGTTGGCATTCTGACGGCGGCATTATGCACAGTGTGCCTGTGCGGGCTGTTGGCCATTCGAGACTCCTGTCTATTCCTTTTTTCACATAGGGCAGTGAGGAGCATTTCGTGTGATATTCACTGGTACAGTAACAGAGCATAATGGGGACGACCCACTGCCGTGAAGTTGGAAACGCGACTAACTTCATCAAGGGAAACAATACTACTAACAATGAAAATATGTTACATTATTGATTATGTTTCTTGTCACTAGACATTCCTACAAACTAACTTCTGCAAAACTTGCCAAGAAACCATAACAACCATGAAAGAAAACATAATAAGAAAGAGATCTGGTGGCGAGACCCCAGGCCAGGCTGATCAGATAACACTGGGGAAGAGTGTGATACAGGGACCAGTACTAGTAATCGTGATGACGGAGTTAATCCTGACTGTGTTACCAAGGAAATCCTCTGTGTCAGACTAAGAAACTGAGTGAGAATAGCAACGTAGAATGTGAGAAGTCTGTATGATGGAAAGCTTAAAGTAGTGTGTGATGAGATTGAGAGGTTAAACATTCAAATTTTAGGAATTAGTGAACATCGCTGGAGCGGAAAGGGACATTTTACAACTGAAAATGGAAGTATTTTCATTTATTCTGGTAGACACGTCAGAGGCCAGAGTGGAGTGGCATTTTGTTTAGATAAGACAACTGCAAAAGCTTTAATGGGATATAATCCAGTTAGTGATAGAATCCTCACTAGTAGACTTAAGGGCCGTTAAAAAAAAACACAACTCTCATACAGATATATGCACCTACTTCAACAGCAGACGAGGACGTATTTGAAGATTTTTACAACACACTACAAGACACATTAAATAAGATTGGTCATAATGATATAGCAATAATAATGGGAGATTTTAATGCAAAAGTAGGTGCAGGAAGAGCTGAAAATGAGAGACACGTTTGAGGAAAATTTGGATTAGGAAATAGAAATGATGCAGGTGACTGCCGCTTCCATCGACGATGAACTGTATTTTCCGTGGAGGACTTTTATGTTGGCATTCTGACAGCGAAATTATGCACAGTGTGCCTGTGCGGGCTGTTGGCTTGTCGAGACTCCTGTCTATTCCTTTTTTCACTTAGGGCAGTGAGGAGCATTTCGTGTGATATTCACTGGCACAGTAACAGAGCATAATGGGGACGACCCACTGCCCTTAAGTTGGAAACGCGAATAACTTCATCAAGGGAAACAATACTACTAACAATGAAAATATGTTACATAAAGGATTATGTTTCTTGTCACTAGAGATTCCTACAAACTACCTTCTGCAAAACTTGCCAAGAAACCATAACAACAATGAAAGAAAAAATAAAAAGAAAGAGATCTGGTGGCGAGACCCCGAGGCCAGGGAGATCAGATAACACTGGGGAAGAGTGTGACACAGGGACCAGTACTAGTAATCGTGATGACGGAGTTAATCCTGACTGTGTTATCAAGGAAATCCAGTGTGTAAGACTAAGAAACAGAGTGAGAATAGTAACGTGGAATGTGAGATGTCTGTATGAGGGAAAGCTTAAAGTAGTGTGTGAGGAGATTGAGACGTTAAACATTCAAATTTTAGGAATTAGTGAACAACGCTGGAGCGGAAAGGGACATTTTACTATTGAAAATGGAAGTATTTTCATTTATTCTGGTAGAGACGTCGGAGGCCAGAGTGGAGTGGCATTTTGTTTTGATAAGACAACTGTAAAAGCTTTAATGGGATATAATCCACTTAGTGATAGAATCCTCACTATTAGACTTAAAGGCCGTCCCAAAAAAAAAAAAACACAACTCTTATACAGATATATGCACCTACTTCAACAGCAGAGGAGGACGAAATTGAAGATTTTTACAACACACTACAAGACACATTAAATAAGATTGGTCATAATGATATAGCAATAATAATGGGAGATTTTAATGCAAAAGTAGGTGCAGGAAGAGCTGAAAATGAGAGACACGTTTTAGAAAAATTTGGATTAGGAAATAGAAATGATGCAGGTGACTGCCGCTTCCATCGACGATGAACTGTATTTTCCGTGGAGGACTTTTATGTTGGCATTCTGACGGCGGCATTATGCACAGTGTGCCTGTGCGGGCTGTTGGCCATTCGAGACTCCTGTCTATTCCTTTTTTCACATAGGGCAGTGAGGAGCATTTCGTGTGATATTCACTGGTACAGTAACAGAGCATAATGGGGACGACCCACTGCCGTGAAGTTGGAAACGCGACTAACTTCATCAAGGGAAACAATACTACTAACAATGAAAATATGTTACATTATTGATTATGTTTCTTGTCACTAGACATTCCTACAAACTAACTTCTGCAAAACTTGCCAAGAAACCATAACAACCATGAAAGAAAACATAATAAGAAAGAGATCTGGTGGCGAGACCCCAGGCCAGGCTGATCAGATAACACTGGGGAAGAGTGTGATACAGGGACCAGTACTAGTAATCGTGATGACGGAGTTAATCCTGACTGTGTTATCAAGGAAATCCAGTGTGTAAGACTAAGAAACAGAGTGAGAATAGTAACGTGGAATGTGAGATGTCTGTATGAGGGAAAGCTTAAAGTAGTGTGTGAGGAGATTGAGAGGTTAAACATTCAAATTTTAGGAATTAGTGAACAACGCTGGAGCGGAAAGGGACATTTTACTATTGAAAATGGAAGTATTTTCATTTATTCTGGTAGAGACGTCGGAGGCCAGAGTGGAGTGGCATTTTGTTTAGATAAGACAACTGCAAAAGCTTTAATGGGATATAATCCACTTAGTGATAGAATCCTCACTATTAGACTTAAATGTCGTGGCCCAAAAAAAAAACACAACTCTTATACAGATATATGCACCTACTTCAACAGCAGAGGAGGACGAAATTGAAGATTTTTACAACACACTACAAGACACATTAAATAAGATTGGTCATAATGATATAGCAATAATAATGGGAGATTTTAATGCAAAAGTAGGTGCAGGAAGAGCTGAAAATGAGAGACACGTTTTAGGAAAATTTGGATTAGGAAATAGAAATGATGCAGGTGACTGCCGCTTCCATCGACGATGAACTGTATTTTCCGTGGAGGACTCTTATGTTGGCATTCTGACAGCGAAATTATGCACAGTGTGCCTGTGCGGGCTGTTGGCTTGTCGAGACTCCTGTCTATTCCTTTTTTCACTTAGGGCAGTGAGGAGCATTTCGTGTGATATTCACTGGCACAGAAACAGAGCATAATGTTGACGACCCACTGCCGTGAAGTTAGAAACACGACTAACTTCATCAAGGGAAACAATACTACTAACAATGAAAATATGTTACATAAAGGGTTATGTTTCTTGTCACTAGACATTCTTACAAACTACCTTCTGCAAAACTTGCCAAGAAACCATAACAACCATGTAAGAAAACATAATAAGAAAGAGATCTGGTGGCGAGACCCCCAGGCCAGGCAGATCAGATAATACTTGGGAATAGTGTGACACAGGGACCAGTACTAGTAATCGTGATGACGTTGTTAATCCTGACTGTGTTACCAAGGAAATCCCCTGTGTCAGACTAAGAAACTGAGTGAGAATAGCAACGTGGAATGTGAGAAGTCTGTATGAGGGAAAGCTTAAAGTAGTGTGTGATGAGATTGAGAGGTTAAACATTCAAATTTTAGGAATTAGTGAGCATCGCTGGAAAGGCAAGGGATATATTACAACTGAAAATGGAAGTATTTTCATTTATTCTTGTAGCGACGTCGTAGGCCAGAGTAGAGTGGCATTTTGTTTAGATAAGACAACTGCAAAAGCTTTAATGGGATATAATCCAATTAGTGATAGAATCCTCACTATTAGACTTAAAGGCCGTCTCAAAAAAATAAAAAAATAAAAACACAACTCTCATACAGATATATGCACCTACTTCAACAGCAGACGAGGACGTATTTGAAGATTTTTACAACACACTACAAGACACATTAAATAAGATTGGTCATAATGATATAGCAATAATAATGGGAGATTTTAATGCAAAAGTAGGTGCAGGAAGAGCTGAAAATGAGAGACACGTTTTAGGAAAATTTGGATTAGGAAATAGAAATGATGCAGGTGACTGCCGCTTCCATCGACGATGAACTGTATTTTCCGTGGAGGACTTTTATGTTGGCATTCTGACAGCGAAATTATGCACAGTGTGCCTGTGCGGGCTTTTGGCTTGTCGAGACTCCTGTCTATTCCTTTTTTCACTTAGGGCAGTGAGGAGCATTTCGTGTGATATTCACTGGCACAGAAACAGAGCATAATGTTGACGACCCACTGCCGTGAAGTTAGAAACACGACTAACTTCATCAAGGGAAACAATACTACTAACAATGAAAATATGTTACATAAAGGATTATGTTTCTTGTCACTAGACATTCTTACAAACTACCTTCTGCAAAACTTGCCAAGAAACCATAACAACCATGTAAGAAAACATAATAAGAAAGAGATCTGGTGGCGAGACCCCCAGGCCAGGCAGATCAGATAATACTTGGGAATAGTGTGACACAGGGACCAGTACTAGTAATCGTGATGACGTAGTTAATCCTGACTGTGTTACCAAGGAAATCCCCTGTGTAAGACTAAGAAACTGAGTGAGAATAGCAACGTGGAATGTGAGAAGTCTGTATGAGGGAAAGCTTAAAGTAGTGTGTGATGAGATTGAGAGGTTAAACATTCAAATTTTAGGAATTAGTGAGCATCGCTGGAAAGGCAAGGGATATATTACAACTGAAAATTGAAGTATTTTCATTTATTCTTGTAGCGACGTCGTAGGCCAGAGTGGAGTGGCATTTTGTTTAGATAAGACAACTGCAAAAGCTTTAATGGGATATAATCCAATTAATGATAGAATCCTCACTATTAGACTTAAAGGCCGTCTCAAAAAAATAAAAAAATAAAAACACAACTCTCATACAGATATATGCACCTACTTCAACAGCAGAAGAGGACGAAATTGAAGATTTTACAACACACTACAAGACACATTACATAAGATTGGTCATAATTATATAGCAATAATAATGGGAGATTTTAATGCAAAGGTAGGTGCAGGAAGAGCTGTAAATGAGAGACACGTTTTAGGAAATTTGGATTAGGAAATAGAAATGATGCAGGTGACAAATTAATTGAATTTTGCACAGAAAATGAGTTAATGATAGCCAACACGATTTTTAAACAACATCCAAGAAGACTCTTCACATGGAAGAATCCAGACAATATTACCAAATATCAGATAGATTATATTTTAATACTAAGAAGATGGAGATTGTGACATATTTACCAACCATCATTTGCAGAGCGGCAACATTTTCGCACCAACTACAGAAAACAACATACAATTAACCGCACCATTGAGAATCTAACACCGTTGACACATTAGATGGACGGATGTCATGTATTAATAGATGATTTCAGCGTCTGCAACTAACAAACCTAGTGGTAGGATAGGGTCACGTGATTTTATTTTGGCCCAAGTGAGCGTCACTCTTATCAAAACCCGCGCACTCCTACTTCTTCAGCTCTGACGACCGGTCAGATAGTTTGTGAGACCTGTCGTTTCTGAGTGCAATGACTGCAGTTTGTTTCAAAACCTGAGGTAAGCTTGACACTCCTCATATCAGTGTGATACCCAGACATGTGCAGCGGAGGTATCCAGTGTTGTGCGTTAAAATTAAATGTATTACTTGTAAAATAAATCTCTGACGTGTGAAATGGTCGATTGCCTATTTGTAGCTACACCGAGCCTTTCCCGGGCAAACTAACAATCTCGCACTTCTGAAAAACTGCAAACTCTGAAGTTATTCACTACATCTATTAGCTTTACAATGTGCATACTACCCTTATCTATCACAGAAAAACTTGTACGAGGTGAAATTTCAAACGCACTTTGACGCTTTTATCAAAACTGTTTTAAGATGCTTTCTGCAGACCCAAACCAGTTCTGCACATGAACCACCTCGCTTGAAATTGTATTTATTTCTGCCTATTTGAAATCTAAGGAGCTGAGAGAAGAATTATATCTTTTCTTTCCTCTTTATGAATTGAAATAATAGGGTTTGGTAGAAAATAATTGTATTCATGTGTCAGATTTAACTCAGACAAAGCACTTAATAAATGCATTGCTTCAAAAAGGTTACGCTTCACAGATGCCTTTGTGATAGACAGCCTAGTTGATCTGTCCAGACCGGAACATAAACAAAACCTCGGTCTAATGCCAACTGTTGCTCTCCAACGGAAGGGACATGATGTGCACTGCTAATAGAAGAAGAAGAATAGAATGGATATGAAGAGGAAGAGAAGGAGGGAATAAGGGGAGGTACTTTATGTAACAACCTCTTACTAATATATTGTTGTCATGATTTGTATAGATTACATTTTGTAACAAATACACATCAGGAATTCTGTATATTGAACATGACTAACAATAAAATACATGATGAGTTAATCTCATATTGGCTGCTGGAGATGGGGACAAATAGTACAAGCTATAAGAAACCAATCAACAGAAGTTAACTCTACACATTACACAACACAACACAGCGCTCCACACCACAACAGCAGCAGGCAAAAGGAAATGATTATAGGAAGAAGAGGAAGACAAGTAGTTAATTTGGAAGGTACTGAGAAACATTTATACACACAAATGTATAACACTAATGAGTTGATGAAGATGTTATAATTGTATGTCATTTATAAAAATGCATCTTGGTCTTGTCTTATCAGCCTGACCTGAATGATCCAAGGAAAAACACATCATCACTAATCTATTGTCTGACTGTACAATCCTCAATGAACCACAGGTACACTGAGAAAAATACATACAGCAGGTATCCAAGAGATAGCAGGTGCATCCAGTGTAATAATAATCTCTGACCCCACACAAATTAACACAAGACCTCTTCTTCTGATCTTGTACTTTCTGTTATGTTGTGTTCACACTTAACATGCTGGAAACGATTGCATTGGTAGGATTATATATGCCTCTGTAAATTTTACAGTGATGTTCTTGGTGGCAACCTGACCAGAAAGAGGGAAGCAGAGAGAAAGAGATGACAGTAGTATAGTATGTTGTTTTGCGACCCTAGATTCCGGAGCCAGCTCCGGAATATTTCTCTCTATAGCCTCTATATGACGTCACGCGCTCCGGTGAAAAATGGATCCGGATTCTCAATCCGGATCCAAAGGGGTATAACTCATTTTTTGTTCTTATTACATCCCTTTAAAAGCCGGTGATCGGGTGTGCGGGTGCGCGGGCGGTCGGTGTTCGAACCCAATAAAAGGTGTGCCGTCGCTGGGTAGGTGTTTATTATTAGTCATGGATCCAAGGTGGAAACATCCTTTTACGGCATTGATTGCGGGGCCAACGGGGAGTGGAAAATCCGTCTTTGTACAAAAGTTCCTGACCCATCTTCCAGACATGATCGAACCTTTGTCAGAGGAAGTTATATGGTGCTACGGAGAATGGCAACCCCTGTATGAGACTATGAAGGGTGTCGAGTTTAACGAAGGTCTACCGAATATGGAAAAATGGACAGGAGATAGACGTCGACTAGTGATGATAGATGACCTAATGGCCGAAATAGATGATAGAGTGACTAAACTATTTACTAAGGGTAGTCACCATCGAAACCTCAGCGTTATGTATATAGTCCAGAACCTCTTTGGTAAGAATAAAGAACACAGAACCATCAGCTTGAATTCGCATTACCTAGTAGTGTTTAAGAACCCACGTGACGGATCGCAGATTACCAATCTGGCCAAACAGATGTATCCAGGCCGCGTGTCATATGTCCAAGAGAGTTTTAAGGACGCGACAGCGGCTCCACACGGGTATTTGCTCTTTGACCTTCGACAGGAAACACCAGATCAGCTCCGTTTACGAAGCAATATTTTCCCCGATCAGCGTCAAGTCGTCTACGTGCCCAAATAGTATGTCCAACCGGGTGTAACGTCACGGGGCCATGCTGCGATTCTTGGGTGAGGCGAAACCAGCTGCCGTAAAAGCCGTAATTAAAACAGCATCCCCGGACCTCGTCCAATCAATTTGTGAATGCTGTCACAATGTATTAAAAGGTAATGTTCCACTGACACCGGCTCAGAAGAGGCGACTGCAGCGGCACAAAAACAGGCTGAGAGCGCTCACGGGTAAGAAACTGTCTACCAAGAAACGGAAACAAATCTTGCAACAAGGTGGATTCATAGGTGCTTTATTAGGGCCCATTCTTAACGTGTTGAAAGGCGTCGTGGGTTTGTAATGAAGAAAATGATCTTGATCGACCCCCGGCTGCTGGAAAAACAATATGTACCACCCGACACACTAACCGATAACTTGCGTGACCTGGATCAGCAAATGCAACAAGTCCTGGAAACCGAAGATCTACCACCGCGGGAAAAAGCCCTAGTGTATCAGCAAACCTTGCAGCGTTATCTGAATCGACTCGATCAGTACAGACATAAGTCTTTAGGCACAGTGGATATCAAGGAACCGCCACCGATACACAAACCTGAAGTCAGCGTTTTACCGGCCTCAGTAGTCGAGACACCCGCTCAGCCAACACCCATTCCACAGACTAAAAGTCAAGTTGTCGAGACCACACCACCGTACAGACTTAGGCGAAGTAAGAAGAGTAAGATACCCACGCCTAAGTGGGAAAAATGGCCGCGCAATTAAGAAAGTATTACTACGACCCGAAGAAACCCGGAGCCTATGGTGGGGCTGCCGCCTTAAAAAGGCAAAGTCAACTGAACGCTAAAAAGATAGAGGCTTGGCTACGGCATCAAGATACGTATACTTTACATAAACCGATCCGTCGTCGTTTCCAGAGACGCCAAACCATAACCGGTGGTATAAATCAGCAGTTTCAAGCCGACTTAATAGATATGAGACAATTACAAAGATACAATGATGGGATGTCGTACCTAGTGACGTGTCTCGACGTGTTTAGTAAATATGCTTGGGCCATCCCGATCCAGAAGAAGACGGGGAAAGCGTTAGTGGAGGTCGTGGGTAAAATTTTTGCCGATAGACAACCGTTAAATTTTCAGACTGACAAAGGGTCAGAATTTGTCAACCGGACCTTCTTAACATTTCTGAAAGACCGAGGTGTGCATTTCTTTACGACTGAGAACGAAGACGTTAAAGCCGCCATAGTGGAAAGATTTAATCGAACTCTCAAAGAAAAAATGTGGCGGTATTTCACCAAGACCAACACACTTCGCTACGTAGACGTGATAGATAAGCTGATCCGCAACTACAACTTTTCGTATCACAGAAGTATTCGCATGGCGCCCGTGCAAGTCAACAACCACAATCAAGAGGAGGTGTGGAATAATATGTACCAGAAGACAGTCGCCTCAAGAAAAGTTCATTTTACAGCCGGGGATCGGGTCAGGTTGGCTCAACCCAAACAACCTTTTAAAAAAGGGTATACACCCTCGTGGACAGAAGAACTTTTTACCGTCAGTCGTATAAACCAGACC
Source organism: Cepaea hortensis (assembly GCA_963921405.1). Classification (NCBI taxonomy): domain Eukaryota; kingdom Metazoa; phylum Mollusca; class Gastropoda; order Stylommatophora; family Helicidae; genus Cepaea; species Cepaea hortensis. Next base: position 36,394,713 of record OY992881.1, read on the forward strand.
AGTCCGGTGACATATGTGCTAAAAGACGATTCGGGGGAGGAACTACGAGGCTCATTCTACCGTGAAGAGCTTCAAGTAGTTGGAGATAAGCAAGTGTATCGGGTCGAAACAGTCTTACAAGAAAGGCCCAGGAGAGGTGGTGGTAAAGAGTATTTAGTGAAATGGTTCGGGTATAATTCGTCATTCAACAGTTGGGTCTCAGACCTAACCAGATACCGAGACTAATGGAAGAAACTAACGGGGAGACTACGGTATTGAACCCACAAATTAACTCACCCAGCGAAAGAACCTCGTTCTGGTGGATGTTTGGAGAACGAATACCGCGGCTAGAGATTGTCTTCTTCTGTCAGATGGTAGTTATATACACCATCATTGGCGTTTCATTATTCAATCTGTCTCGAGGCAGCGTCGACGCACCCGAGGGCAAGTTGTGGACCGCACTTCTAAGCAGTTGTCTGGGGTACATGTTACCTAATCCTAAATTATGAGTTTCTACGTGACGTTACCGAGCAATGCTTCGCCGAATATGTTTCCCAATAATACTCCAGGTCACTATTTCGTCAAGTTACCGCAGACTATTGAGGTGAGTCAACATTACGAAGTGGGTCTGGCCGAAATTCAATTTCCTAACTACTACTGCAATGTGCTAGAGCATGAAGTGTGGATAAGATACGCCTCACCAACCAGAGGAAATTCCAGAAAACTGTGTCCCCCAGGCCTATACAGCTCACCAGAAACGTTTATAACGGAGCTGAATCGACTAATGAAAGAGACGGAGGTAGATGATCAGACGCGAGTCAGATTCTATTTCGACAAAGTTTCAAAGAAAGTCATAGTGAAAATATTCGAAGTGGGGGCCGTGGCTATATTTAGCGAAAAGTTGAAAGATATATTAGGGCTTCACTCCTCGAAGATATCGCATGCCATCCCAATAATGGAAGGCCAAGTGGCGGTAGATCTGAATAACGACCTGCAAAATATCTACGTCTACTGCGATCTCATAGCGGCAAGACCAGTCGGAGACGCCATGGTCCCACTACTAAGGACAGTCCCTATCATGAATCAGCTCTCGGCCTCAGTGTTTCTCGCCTACGACAAACCTCACTATGTACCATTGAAACTCCTTCGACACGGTGGAAATACTTTTAACCACCGATACGGGCATAAAGATTGCATTCACTACCGGAACTTCAGTGCTGACGTTACATTTTCGCACTCTGAAACATTCAGACCTAGAACAATGGTGAAATATGTGGCATTACGTCGAAATCCCAGACTGTACGAAGACTTTTACTGTAATCAAGCTGGACATGGTATGCTGGTGTTTGTGGGTGGTCGGAGTCAGAGAGGCCGTGGTATCGGTAGTTTCTTCAGTGGACTCGGTCGCACGATTCTACCCTGGTTAAAGACCGGTGGTAAGGCCTTACTCAGAGAAGTTGTTGGTACGGGTCTGCGAGTGGCCCAAGATGCTTTAGCTGGCAGGAACGTTGGAGAATCCTTTAAAGAGCATGCCAAACAAGCCGGTCAGCGTCTACTGCAAGGAGCGGTCGATCACGTTAGCCAATCAGGTAGTGGTATTAGAAGAAAGAGACGACCAGCGCCACCCGGAGAACCCAGTAAACGTATAAAACTGACCCCCGCACCCCATCGAGTTCATAAGAAGAAGAAGCCACAGCACTCAGATATATTCGCAAAATGGCTCTGATTCACCCCAACTCTTGCGAGTGTCTTCATTCTGGTTTGGATCTGTTTAGCGTACCACCCACGCAAACGGCGGTAGAAGATGGACAGTGTGTGGAGATACACCCACTCGCGTCTCTAGCTCCAGGCGAACCTATAGAATTTGTTATATCTGGTGCCAGTGAAGAGTATCTGGATCTGTTTAACACTTTCTTACACGTCAGAGCTAAAGTCACACTACCCAACGGTGACAATCTACCACCCACGGCCGACGTCGTTCCGGTCAACTATTACCTCCACAGTCTGTTTTCTCAAGTAGACGTCTCACTCAACGACACGCTAATCACCCCCAGTGAAAATACATATCCGTATAGAGCCTACATGGAAGCTACGCTAAACCATGGTGAGGAAGCCAAGAAGAGTCATCTCTCGGCCGCCCTTTATTACTATGATACAGCCAAATTCCTCGATGACGTGCAAGGAGATAACAACAAAGGACTAAAAACACGACGTCAACTAGCCAGCGAGAGTCAAGAAATAGATATGATGGGTCGACTACACGCCGACATTTTTGTGCAAGACCGCTACATGATAAACGGTGTGGATGTGAAAATTAAGCTGACTCCATCCAAAGCCACTTTTAACCTCTTGGCTCCCGATGGGGCACTGGGTTATTCATCCATTATAACATATGCCACGCTGGTGGTTCGTAAAGCCAGACTGAATCCGGCCATCGTTCTCGCCCACGAGAAAGCCTTGATGAGAACCAACGCGAAACTACCGATCAAGCGCGTGGCGCTAAAAACATTAGCTATCCCCCAAGGAATGTTATCTCATACCCAAGACAATCTGTTTATGAGTCAAACACCCACTCGCATCGTGATTGGACTTATTACATCATCAGCTTTTAACGGTGCCTACAACAAGAACCCATATAATTTTCAAACCTTTGGACTGACGTATCTCAACGTAACTGTCGATGGACGGTCTGCCACCAGCAAACCCTTAACCATGGACTCTGAACGTAATCAATACGTACGGGCCTTTTTTGGTACTAATCTAGCCATGGGTCTGGTGGGTAAGGACGCCGGTAATTCAATTGACTATACACAATATAAACAGGGTTATACTTTGTATGCCTTTGATCTGAGTCCCAGTTTACTGGACGGAGACCAGTTTGAGATGCCGAAGTCAGGACCTCTAACACTAGAATTTAAGTTCAACACACCCACCCCAGAACCATTACAAGTTATCGTCTACGCCGAGCACGACGGGATAATTGAAATTTCCAAGACCAGACAAGTGCTAACAGATTACACCTCATAATGAACACAGAACAGATTACCAGAATACTACTAGCTGATACATGTGTGCGTCGGTTACAGGTCAGAGTGTGCGCTCGAGATCAGTTACCTAGACACCTAGATAGAACCAGAGCTGCGGCGTTTGTCGTAAACACTGACCCCAGCGATAAACCCGGTTCCCACTGGATCGCCATGTATTATGATGGCTCAGGCAAATGTAAGTACTTTGATTCGTTTGGTCTGCCGCCCTTACACGACGACCTCCTCAAGTTTATAGACCATCACTCAGACAGACCACTTATGTATAACACACGTGTGTTACAAGACGTATTAAGTAACGCCTGTGGCCTCTACGCTATCTATTTCATCATGATGAAAGGTCGTGTGGCGAGCATGATCCGCATTCTCCGACCCTTTTCAAACAAACAATGGTTCAACGATCGGGTAGTAGGGCGCTTAGTCACGCCATACATAAAACCAGGTGACCGTAACATGTTACGCTTGACGTAAAACTAGCTGACACCTACACAAAGCAAGGTGACCTTAACATGAGACGCTTGAACTAAAACTAGTTGAAACCGATTTACGCTCAAACACTAGTATATATAAACCCTCGGTCGGTAACAGTCATTCATTCCGAAGATGACTACTGAACTCAAGACTGTGCCTGATAACTGGGTCTACATGACTCGTGGTGGTGAGACCGTTAGACCCGTGGGCGCTGGTGTCAAGGCAGTGTTTGTCTCATCTTATAGAGGAACTACCACGTTACACATCCGTCGGTTTTTTGGTGAATCTGAGAACACGTTTCCAACCAAGATGGGGATGACACTCAGTCGGCAAGAATTTGAGCAGTTAATAGCTATGCAGAGTGAGATTATCGCTGACTTTGATCGACTCAGCCAAGTTAATCAAAACAAACCATTAAAAGAAATCACAAACTGTCTTCAAGATATTCACCCCATTCCAGTCATCAACAATGTCCCGTGTGCTGCCCCAGTCTTTCAAGCAAGCTACAACAACCAGATGTTTGATGTATCCAACAGCCAAATGTTTGACGCCTCCTTTGACTACAATACTCAGATGTCAACCCGACAAACAGGAGACCAACAGCCAGCCTCTGACTACACGCCATGTGACCGATATTTACCAAGTTACCAACCAGCCTACTCAGACAATTGTATTCCAGAGAAGAAGATCAGAAAAAACAAACCACGTGTTTAGATCTTTATTAAATAAAAAAGAAAAAAGAAAAAACATTTTGTTGTGGTTTTTTAAACTATATGTTTTGTACTTGTCTCTGTTCGGATTTTATACTTGTGTATATGAAATTGTCTCTGTATTCCATTGGGATTTTGTTTCTTGTCACTGTTCCATTGTGTATGTGTTACTTGTGTTTGTGTTGTTGTCTCTCTGTGTATTAATCAAGTCTTCCACAGATAAAATTGAGTCACTACGAGAACGACATGAAAACCAGAAAGAGGAAGAAACAAGACCTACGTATAAAAAAGAAAACAAGACAGGAAAACCAAGACAGCTGCCATACCAGTACACTAAAAAAGAACCAACAAACACCGTTTAATAATAGTATTTTTTATTTTCATAAATCTCGAACAGTGATATTATGTCCCCCACACAAAGCATATTCGTGAGACAAGTGATATTATGTTCACACAAAAGTATTTATGATCACAATTTACAGACAATTCACACAAAGCATTTATGATAAAATTTACAGTTCGAAAAAAACATGATAAAATGTAGACAGAAATAAAATTATTCATTGATTCAAACAATATTCATAAACATATTCATAAGACAAGTGACATACAGTTCACATAAAAGTATTTATGATAAAATTTACAGTTCGCATAAACATGATAAAATGTAGACAGAAATAAAATTACTCATTGATTCAAACAATATTCATAAGACAACTGCCATGAAGGTTTACAGTGACCACCGTGAACATATGCTATTAGTAGAAAACAGGTTACAAAACTATGTACATTATATACACTAACATTAGGTATGTCTGAAATGTGTGGCCAGAGAAGGTCTTGAAAACAAGGTGTATTATATGTCCAATGGTGAAGTGGTGACGTTGTCTTTGTGTAACTGACGTTTTATGTAAAAATAGGATAATGATTGTCTATGTTGTTCGTATGTGTAGACCGAGGAAGCCTGTGTTTTGAAGCCTACGATTGTCCCACCGGCTGCTGTCTGTGTGTTGAGTACGTCTAAGAATGTGTCTCTGTCTAGGTGGGTATTGTGTTGTTTGGTGAGTCCTTTCGTGCTGGTCTTGTTATTATCTCCAAAGCAGTGGTAAGTCTTGCTGCACAAGGAGATCATCCCTGACCCCTCATACTCTAACTTAAACAAACCAGGGGTTCTTTTGTCATACACTTTCTTACTTGTACACCGGGCACAGTCTGGTACACTACCTCTACTACTAATAAAGTACTGTTTATGGGCATCACAAGTCTCAGAGGGGAACCACCTATTGTAAACTCTATAAAACTCTTCCAGAAGGTGGGGTCTAACTACTTCTGCTAGGGTCGGTTTGCTAAGTGCTAAATATAGACTATCTGTGTCCATCTCACACAGTTGGAAATCCTTCCTATCTACAAACCTATCCAAAAAGTCATAATAAAATTCTAACATGCGCAACTTGACATATTGGTAAACGAAATAACCTATTTGGAGGGGGAGATCCCAGACCGTCGTCTTCTTCAGCAGTTCTACTTCATATATATCATCTGACAGCATGGTCATCTTCTTGAATAGGGGTTCGTTGATTAATTTTGGCGTATCAGCCCCACGACAATACGAAACGTTGGTATGCTTGGCCTTGTTGGTTAGTGTCTTTCCATAGGCTGCGTTACCCAACAGTTTCATCGTCTCTGCCTTAATGGTACAGGCGGTAACAAGGTCACCTTCACGTCTGGCATCAGACACCTTATCCCCAAACGTTTGAAAGCAACGTACTGGTTGATACTCAATCACCTGGTAACTCTTTGTGACAACTAGATCATGCGTCAGATACCATTTTAACAATGGTGTGGCCAACAAGATTTTTTCCCCAATATAACTACCTATCAGAGTCCGACGTGGGGCAGTCAACAACTTATGTGACTCGGCGTATTGCCGCATGAAGACACCAATGTCGGCTCTAGACACCTCTGTGTTTTTAAAGATAGGCGTCATCTCGGAGAATCGCTCTTTAAACTCGTCTGGCACATGAATGTCACACTCGACTAGACCAAACAAAGTCTCAGCTCTTACAGCCGCGAGAATTTTCTGTGTGTCAATGGGGTATGCGCCATAGTCTGGTTTGAGTCGTGGAAATGCCGCGTCTGCAAAACTCTTAAGGTCTTTGTCAGCCTTTTTTTAGTTTCTGCCACTCGCATTCCCACATCTCCACCACTTTTACATTGGCCTCTTTCACCAAATACTCGCGAATTTCACGCGTTTTGGCAAATAAATCTACCAAAGGTTTCTTGTTGACGGGGTTAATCACTTTACCACGTGTCAGCACGCAGTCTTGATGGCCGTGCCACAAACAACCGTGAAACTGGTAGACGGTTTTAGACTTTTTATCCCACCCATCAACTCTAATGTGTCGGCTGCCTAGAGACATCTCCCGACCATAAACTGGGTTTTTAGCTCTATGTTGTTATTATGAGACACCCAAGCCAACCACTCTCTACACTGCACTGTGTAAAAACCAACCTATGGGGCTTGAACCCATCTTCTGCATTTCGTATTACAGGAAAATCTGTGGGCATTGGCTGCATTAGGGCCCACAGATAAAGAGCGTTGGCATCATACCCCTTAATGGATTTCACTTTGTTTACTCCTCTGATTAAAGTCTCACCTACCTCATGGTATCTGTGAAAAATGATCGAGGGACCCCCGACAATGTTCTTTCTAATAGTGGTGTGCAGCCCACTATCAGTCTTGCCGCATAAAGAAAATGAAACATCTTTGGGGATGTTCTTAAACAGATATTTCATAGTTACCCCGGGAACTGAGATGGCATCTTTAAAAATATCTACCCCTATTTCCGCGTAAAATGCAACTTGCTTATCTAACGCCTCGATAAAGGGACCTACATCTTTATTATTGTACCAGACCAAGAAATCTGCCAGTGTCGACATACGGTGCTCGCTCCATACTCGTTGGCAGTAGGCATAGTCAGCATCTGAAATGTTGGACTTTTTCAAATGTGAATAAAACGCCTTGTGTGGGGGTAAACTAGTCTCCTTTAATCTATCTAATGAGGTGATATACTCGTAACAAAAGAACCCTTTGGTTTCTTCTACCTCATAGGCCGCTAAATATTTCGAATAGCTAAACCCCGGGGCTAGGTAATTAATTATGTCTAGAAACGTTAATTTTTCAGACGCGATGCTCATAAAATTGTTATTTCTTTTCACCACATATTTAAAGGGAACACCAGTGGCAGAGAGAAAATACTCTATAAAGTAAGGTTTAATTACGTTGATATCATATTTCCCCAAGTTGAACCCAATGACCGGTAATGCTTTCAGGTACTCATCTAACTTGTCGACTAAATGGGGGTACTCCTCTAACTCTGTGTACTCAGTATCAAATTTCTTGCGTAGCGAGACATAAGCTGCCTCAGCAATCCGCGTCAGATGCTCCAGCATCCTTTTCACCAAATCCAGAGGGTCACTGGTTGTGATAAAACAAACCGGGTCCGTAAAGTCAGGGACATTTGACGCCACTGAACAGCTAAGTGGGACATGTTTACCTAAGAATTTTGTGGACTTGGTTTCCTTGGGGAGAGTGTTAGTGTCAAAATACCACTCAAAGTCGTAGGTGGCTCTGTAGGGATACACAAATTCCGTATCTACGTCTATCCCCTGTGACTGAATAGTTTCCCATATGGTCTCGGTCACACTGTATACCCCACCTTTATAGGCATGTTTGGTTTTAACTCCGCTACAGGTTTTATAGTGTCTATCCATAAGCCAAAATAATTTCCATATCTTTCCACAACCAGGACAAGAAAAAGACCTAGCTACTCTGTCAATGTTATTAATATACATAAAATGGTCTCTATAAGCTAGCAATCTTAATGTTTTATCATAACTACCACTCCCCCTAAGTTTTGGGATCAGGGACTGGGTGTCGTCGTATTCAAAAATATCTACATTAAGGGAAAAACATTGTTCTAAATTAGGGATATCAACTAATCTAACTCCAGGAAACCTATCTAACGACTCCATATTTTGGAATTTCTGCCACCGGTGTGCTAACTTTTGAGTGGGTGTACTAAGAGCCTTAATATCCTCACCCTGGAATAACGCCAGACAACGAAAGAAACACAGATTATCAGTGTATCGTGTAGAGTTGTGTGCATCGCGTTGCAATGTGTTGATAGCCCTGTTTTGAGTGATGTGCAATGGTATGTCTTCTAGACAGCAGCCGATGGGGTTTTCTGTCGTGTGATATATGTAAACACTAGTCGCTGGAATCGTCTCTACAAGGTATTTGGTGTCAGGCCTAGTGTGTAACGCATAGTTAAACATGTCGCTTGCCTTAACTATCTCTATAAATTCGTCAAAGTCTTGTTTGTTGTTAATTAATATTGGGACGTCTAGTTCACAGGCGTTGTTCGATGAGGCGTGAAAAAAGCTAAGTTCCTTTGTCTCCATGTGTCTTAATACGATGTGGTGGCTGTAGTTAATTTTGAATCTACTGGTCTGACTAGTAAATATCGTCTCTAACTTATTGGTCCAATCTATTGGTTGTGTTGAGTCTGGTCGGTGGAAAAAATTGTATGTCGATATATGCTTGTGGATGTTCTGATGAGTCCTAATGGCTGTCCAGTGTTCTTTATATTTCTATTGGACGTCTTGTGGTAGTTCGCATATAGTCTCCAGTTCTTCATAAAACAATATGTCGGCTTCCTCGTCTATGAGTCCGTTAAGTATGTTTTCTTGTTTTTGTTTTTTAGCTGGGTGCTTCTGTTTTTTATTGGTATTTGTATCGGCTTTTCGTTTGCATGATGATGATGATGATGATGATGATGATGAGGGTGTTGATGATGAGGGTGTTGTTGATGATGGGGGTGAGGTTGTTGATGATGACGATGATGATGGTATCCCGCGAAGTGTTCTTATATGATGTTGTAGATCGTCTTGACGTTTAAAAAGATTACCACACGTAGGACAAGACACCCGTTGCGTATTTCCATGGATGGTTCGAATGTGACGCAGCAGATTACGACTTGCTGTGAACACTTGCCCACAAATGACACACAAATGCCCTTTCTTTGTGCTGGACATGTCAGTTCTTGCTGAAGCCATCTTTTAAGGTTGACGACACTGGTCTGAATACGACGCACAAGTATCTGTCAGAGAACAAAATACACAACACATATCACATTTTTAATGCTCAATATATACATGTTTTCGTTTACATCTTATATTTTTACTGTTCGATATTTATTTAGGTATTTTGGAATATTTAAATGTGACTTTTATATTTTTAAATGCTCAGACATCGTTAAATTTTCTCACTATTTTTAATGATTTTACTTTACTGCTGTACACGTGACAACAAACAGCTGTGAAATTCCAATAATCTTATATCTTTCTGTTATTATATTTATATACATATATTATTGAGAGAGAGAGAGAGAGAGAGAGAGAGAGAGAGAGAGAGAGAGTAATAAAGAACCAACCTGATTGTACTGTCCAGACCAACTTTGTGATGACAACTTGTCCACTTGTTGCGGTGATGATTCTCCTTATTGGTAGATACTGGTCAGTGATACAGCACGACAATCTGTTGAAATTACCAAACAACTCTGCATGAGATATCAAACAGAAGAATGGAATAAGTGTGTGTGTGTGTGTGTGTGTGTGTGTGTGTGTGTGTGTGTGTGTGTGTGTGTGTGTGTGTGTAAGCGCTATCACATTAAGGAAGCTTAAGTTAGTGACGTTATAGGTACCTTGGTATAATATATACAATGACACAGTGTGAAGGCATATAGACAGCAGAAATAGTGATATACTGATGTTTCGTTTAATATATTCAACACACAATGAGTAAAACATATATCACACGTACCTATATTTGAGACAATGTCCGCTTGTACCGAGAGTGACAAAATATCAGTTGTGTCGAGCTCACAGTTATAGTTGTATCAAGGTTTCTTCAGTTATACACAGCTCAAGAGGATACTTCCAGTGTTAGCAAAGTTTCAATCTGTAAAAAATTAATCACAATACTTTAATGAACGGCAAGTAAACAATATATAGCTGTAGAAATAAGACAGGTTAGTGATCATACATATTCAAGATACAAGACTAATGTTTCATAAGACATATACATAAACAAGCATAGACGAGGCAGAGATGTGGTGATGTGACGGAACAAGAGCATCAACAAACCTGTATGTCTGTGATAACTTGATTTTTTGTTGAGACTGGTTGAGATTTCTCTGGTTATAAACAACTCAAAAGACTTCTCCCTCCGTGTAAAGAAAAGTTTTCAATCTGTAGATCCAACAAAACAAAATACTGTAGTGATCAGTGGTTACTTCCTTAACTTTTACACGGTTTGAATCATTTTTAAATTTGTTAAAATTGGTTGAAATCTTAAGTTTTTTAAACTTTGAACGCATGGTGCTTACTTAACTTTCAGTTTCTGACATTTTGAAACTTTTTAAAATTTTTAAAATTTTTAAACTTTTTAAAATTTGTTAAAATTGGTTGAAATCTTAAGTTTTTTACACTTTGAACGCATGGTGCTTACTTAACTTTCAGTTTCTGACATTTTGAAACTTTTAAAAAATTTTTAAATTTTTTAAACTTTTTTAAATTTGTTAAAATTGGTTGAAATCTTAAGTTTTTTAAACTTTAAACGCATGGTGCTTACTTAATTTTCAGTTTCTGACATTTTGAAACTTTTTAAAATTTTTAAAAATTTTTTAAACTTTTTTAAATTTGTTAAAATTGGTTGAAATCTTAAGTTTTTTAAACTTTGAACGCATGGTGCTTACTTAACTTTCAGTTATCTGACATTTTGAAACTTTTTAAAATTTTTAAAATTCTTTAAACTTTTTAAATTTTTTAAAATTTGTTGAAATCTTAAGTTTTTTACACTTTGAACGCATGGTGCTTACTTAACTTTCAGTTTCTGACATTTTGAAACTTTATAAAAATTTAAAAATTTTTTAAACTTTTTTAAAATTGATTGAAATCTTAAGTTTTTTAAACTTTGAACGCGTGGTGCTTACTTAACTTTCAGTTTCCTGACATTTTGAAACTTTTTAAAATTTTTAAAATTTTTTAGACTTTTTTAAATTTGTTAAAATTGGTTGAAATCTTAAGTTTTTTAAACTTTGAACGCCTGGTGCTTACTTAACTTTCAGTTTCTGACATTTTGAAACTATAAAAATTTTTTAATTTTTTAAACTTTTTTAAATTTGTTAAAATTGGTTGAAATCTTAAGTTTTTTAAACTTTGAATGCGTGGTACTTACTTAACTTTCAGTTTCTGACATTTTGAAACTTTATAAAAAAAATTTAAAATTTTCTAAACTTGTTCAAGTTTGTTAAAATTGGTTGACATCTTAAGTTTTTTAAACTTTAAAAGCGTGGTGCTTACTTAACTTTCAGTTTCTGACATTTTGAAACTTTATAAAAAAAATTTAAATTTTTTAAACTTTTTATATTCTTTGACGTGTGTATTTATCTTAGCACGGATCTAGAAGATACAAAATAATAATTACACTAAGGTACCTGTAGTATTATTTTATGACAAAGAAATGGAACAAACACGGGACTATTCTTGACCAGTTGAAACTAAACAATTATACGAGAGAATACAAATCGACATAATGAAAAACAAAGACAAAAGAGCAAAATAAAAAGCTGTCCATTGCGACTAGAGTGTTGAAGTACTACATAGAAGGAAAATATAATACCAAGTTCAGACAAGAAGCATAACTGTATAGAGAAAATATACAGTCACAACAAGTAGCTCACCTGAGGCTTGAGACTTTGCAGAATGAAATAGCACGGCAACCCCCTTAGTATTTATACAACTTTCATGCCAAGTCAACAGTTTGCTGGTTACTTGTTTTGACAATAACAGGTCACCTTGCTACAGGAAACAGGAAACAAACCAGAGGTCACTTTGAGTGTTAATAAAAGTGATATTGTTCCCTAAGCTGTGTCACCTTGCTACAGGAAACAACGCAGGGGACATTCTCAGTATTAACTACAATTGCTATTGTCCCCTAAGCCGACTTAACTACCACGCACCCGGTACACTGAATAGGGATTTAACCTGGTCAAAACCACTGACCGTACAAAGGTCGATCACGTAGAATTTACGTGCGTCATTACACGTATCACGCACTGCCCTTGTAGCAGGCTGTGGCGACAAGGTTGACCTGTAATCTGTGATTACCATAGCGTAAAAAGATTAGGAGACGGTTTTAATGTGGGCAAAAATGTATGGTATTTTAGGTACTTGAAAAACAACCGACAGTTTGTAGAACTGTAAATGGTCGTTTTTTTTTTTTTTTTTTTTTTTTTTTTTTTTTTTTTTTTTTTCCATATATTTTATTGGATTCGAACACCGATCGCCCGCACACACGCACGCACACGCACGCATGCCCGATCGCACCGTCCGCCACCCGGTTTTTTAAAGGGATGTAATAAGAACAAAAAATGAGTTATACCCCTTTGGATCCGGATTGAGAATCCGGATCCATTTTTCACCGGAGCGCGTGACGTCACATAGAGGCTATAGAGAGAAATATTCCGGAGCTGGCTCCGAAATCTAGGGTGGCAAAACAACATACTATACTACTGATGACCCACACTTGAGATGGAAGATAACTCAGGCCTTGAGCAGAGCATGGGATGCCTTCAGAGAAGCTATACTGGCCAGAACTGAGGTGGATCCATCAGACAATGGACCCAGGCTTATCCCAAATCTACCAATCCGAGGTGATCTCTCTGCATGCAAACAAACTCCAACTCTCTCATGAAATGATTCCTGAATATTGATTAACACATGACACACTTAGAATGTACAATATTTAATTGTTTACAATAAGTCTCACCACACTTGTCAACATCTTATTGATTGTTGTTTATTTGTTGATTGACTGTAATTGGTCCTATATGCAATTTTCTATTTACTTCTGTGTATACCAAACAGATGTTAAAAAAAGAAAATGTATTTAATAGGCCAAAAGACACAGGCCCAGTCAATAAATGATGAACATTGACTGTATCTTGGATTGTTTTGTCAGTCCAACCTATCTGTTGATTCTCTATCTTGTTTGTGTAAAACATGTTGTCAATTTCTACTTGTATTTGTTAAATGTTTATTTAGCAAAACATAGTCACTCAAAAATGAATTAGATGAAATAAGAAAGGAAAAAGAGACTCTACATCTCTTGACTTTCCAGATCCATGCTACATGTCACCTGATTCTTACTGAGAAAGTCTTTCCAGACATTTTCTTAAGCTATCAAAGGGGGTTCATGAGCTATTACTATTACATTCCAGGTGAAAGGGCAGGGGCAAACCTAGTGCTTACTACATCCCAAAAGAGGACCACACACTCCTAGACAACTAACGAAACCGAGTCTGTAATCTATCAAGGGTCGTATTCTTGATTTATTTACATATTAGAAGTGGATGGGGCCCAGCTTCCTTTAACAGAAATGGGTCATGCACATCAGTGATTCCCAGTCCCTTCAGAATATACGACAGAGATCAAGCATAACATCTGCAAAATCCCTACGAAGTGCAGACTGTGATACAGATCATCAGTTATTTGAAGCAGATCTGAAATTAAAACTCAAAAAGCTTATCCGAGGATCAAGGCCACTTCGTTTTGATCTCACAAAAATACCGGATGCATACACTGTAGAAGTTATGAATCGCTTTGAGGTCTAGATGTCTGTACAAGAAGAAATGACACCTAATGAACTGACAGTACAAGCTAGAGATATTTTGATAACTGCAGCCAAAGATCTAATTCCGACCAAGAAAAAGCAACTTAAGCCATGGATTACATCAGACACGTTAGAATTAATAAAACAACTAAGGGAGCTGAAACAGAAAGGAGATTAATCCGATAACAGCAGGATGAAGTATAAATCTTTAACTCGAGAAATAAGAAAGAACACAAGAAAGGACAAAAATCAATACATACAAGATTGCTGTACCAGAATAGAGCAACATCATAAGGCTGAAGAGATTATGAAATGTTCAAAGAAATGAAGTTATTGACAAGAAATATTCAACCTCAATTGAATGTTATCTGTGACAAGATGGGAAATACCTTAACAGAATCCAGACAAATTCTAGAAAGATGGCAGGAGTACTGCAGTGGAATGTATGATATGAGTGACAGTGAGGATATGAATGAGATACATGAACCAATGACAGCGGAGACAGAACCTGAACCCTCATTAGATGAAATTGCTTGGGCTATAAAGAACCTGAAGAATGGTAAATCACCTGGATGTGATGAGATACCAGCTGAACTAATTAAAGCGGGAGGAGAAGAAAGCATACACATATATCATGCATTATGTAAACAGATTTGGAAATATGGTATATGGCCAAAAATTGGAAGAGAACTATCTTCATTCCAATACCAAAAAAGGGCAACCTGAAATTATGCACCAACTATAGAACTGTTGCCCTGATCAGTCATGCAAGTAAAATTCTACTAAAAGTCATTATGGGAAGACTTCGTAAGAAAATGGAAGAAGATATTAACGTGGTTCAAGCTGGATTTAGACAAGTAAGAGGAACAAGAGATCACATATTCAACATGCGATTAATAATAGAGAAGTGCAGAGAATTTAATGTAAACCTATTCTCATGTTTCGTGGATTATTCAAAGGCATTTATTTGACTGTGCAACATCAGAAACTTTGGGAAATCATGAGGAATATGGGCCTCCATCACATGTAGTACAACTCATAAAAAAGCTCTATCTACACCAACAAGCAGCAGTTAGAATAGATGGCGAGATATCAGATTGGTTTAACATCAAGCAAGGAGTCCGTCAGGGCTGCGTGATGTCACCCTATTTGTTTAACCTGTACGCCGAAAATATAATGAGAAATGTATGGGATGATATAAACAGGGAGCTATATGATGCCCTAAACATCGGCGGTCATGACATACCAGAGATTCGATATGCTGATGATACAGTATTACTCTCCACAACACAGAATGACACAGAAAACCTAATAGCCTCAACCCAATTGAATAGTGAAAATCACAATTTATATCTTAACATAGCAAAAACAAAGATAATGCATACAGATAAAACTACTATGGAGAAAGAAATATACATTAATGGGGAAAAATTTGAGGTGGTGGAAAATTTTGAATATCTTGGGTCATTGATTACCAACAACGGTGACACAATGAAAGAAATTAAACGGCGACTATCAATTGCTCTTCAAAGACTAAAACAGCTGAATAAATTATGGAGTGGGACAGACAGAACTACAAAAATTAGATTTTTAAGAGCATGCATCTTTCCCATTGCAACATACGCCTGTGAGACATGGACACTCACTAAACAAGCTGAACAGCGCATAAACGCCTTTGAATGTAAATGTTATAGACGAGTTCTAAGAATATCTTGGGTAAAGAAAATAACAAATGCATCCATACTTCAAGAATTGAATATTGAAGAAGGTTGGCTATTAAAGACGATAAAACAAAGAAAATTGAAATATTTTGGTCACTTGAAACGTCACGATAGTTTGGAGAGAACAATAATGGAAGGGTATATACCTGGGAACAGAGGAAGAGGAAGGCCAAAGAGAAGATGGGTGCAGGATGTGGCGAATGATCTTCAGATGGGTGTATCAGACGCGGGACATCTTGCAAATGATCGAGAGGTTTTCCGGAAGGTTGTTATGGGAGCGAGGTTCTGCAAAGGACATGCTACTGAATGAATGAATGAGACACTCCTAACACTGTGTAGCCAGATGTGGTACTTTCAAACAGTTTTTCAAATCTGGAATGGCTGATCCAACGGACAGCGAGCAGAGGCTCTGGGTGACATTCAATGCTTATGGGAAAATTCAGACGGACGATTAATCAGATTGCCATAGCTACTGTCAGTATAGGGACCGAAGAAGGGGACGAAGCACGCCTTGGAATGTCCCGGGTGCAATGATAGTGATGTTTGAACTTATACTCATGTTCTTAAAGTTAATTAGTTGCATATCCTTTACAGGACTTTTGCATTCAACACCAGCATGTTGTGCTGTTGTTGACCTCTTGGTAAGCTTACGTTCAGTAGTTTGCCATTGCTTTCTGAACGGCCGGCACCCATACCATTTCGTTAAAAAAAAAACAGCGCAACCCGGTCTGCTGCCAAATCGCGCGCAGATGTGTTTCGAACGTGGGTATACGGGATTACGAACCTCGTCCGTAATGCCTACGCAACGGAGACGGCATACTGATGTTCTAGAAACCAATCATTAATAGCATGTGCCATATTGGTAAGTGTGTGATCTCCCGCGACCCCTAGAGTCATGGATTAGATTTGTGTTCCTCTCTCGTTTATGCCATTTACTTTACCCATACAGACATTCAATCAGATGTATCGCTTGCTATTTTCATATTCAGTTTGCAAAATGACGTTTTCAAATGCGTCTTTCCTGTTAACATTCGCCCTCCTCTTTAAAAAAATCTTGACGATCTACATATAATAATTAGATCGAACACAATGTCTAGGAAGTACCCTTTTGTGTCGTTCGCTTTAAATAGATTTTAAATAGTTGTGTTCTTGTTGTTCCATTGATTAAAACCTACGGTCGATACGAGGTATAACAGGTGTATTTCGCAATGGGAAAGATGACGCTCTTAAAAATCTAACTTTTGTAGTTCTATCTGTCCCACACCACAAGTTATTCAGTTGTCTTATCTTCTGAAGAGCAATAGATATTCGCCTTTTAATTTCCTTTATTGGGCCACCATTGTTGGTAATTAATGACCCAAGATATTCTACATTTTCCACCAGTTCCAATTTTAACTCATTAACATATATTTCTTTTTCCATATTAGTTTTATCTGTACACTTCACAAGACAGATTAAAGAAATTAAATGCAGAGTAGCCCAAGTTAAGGCAGCATTTCATAAAATGAAAAATATTATTTGCAATTTATTGTTGTCAATCGAGATCAGGAATAGTTCTTAAGAGCTATATAGAGACAATCTTGAGGTACGGATGCAAATAGTGGACAATTAGCATTCAAGTGAGGAATTATGTGGAATCTGCGGATTTGTGATTTAAAGAAAAATAACGGGAACACCGTGGATGGAGAGAAAGAGTAATGAAGATATATTGACAGAAGTCACCTCACAAAGAGAACTGGTTACTCGCTTCAGAAGAAGACAGTCCACATTTCTTGGGCATGTCTTGAGAGGGGGAAAGCTAGCGTATTCATCACAACAGGAAAGCTTTGGGATAGGATGGGGTGGGGTGGGGAGACATGGAAGCCAAGAGAGAAGATGCTGAACAGTTTGACATCATGGCTGGAGGAACATCGGTATCAGATATAACTGGACAGACATGTTCACTAACGACTCGTGGTATTGGCTGTAAGATGAAGTCTAGAAGTTGTAGCAGTAGTAGCAGTATCGGTTGTGTGAATGAAGAATCAACACCTGTGGTCAATAACTGATCCAACAAGGTGGATGGTCAACTACGTTGATAATGTCACGAGCATGGTCGAATACCGGTTCGGCGCCAGAGCTCGTCGCCTGTGAAAGCGAGGAAAACATTGGCTACATCTTCCTCCGAGCACTCAGGCCTACAAAATATGATAACAAATAGCAGGACATTATTATTATTATTATTATTATTATTATTATTATTATTATTATTATTATTATTATTATTATTATTATTATTATTATTATTATTATCCATCTCATCTCATCTTCTTCCTCTTGTACCCGGGAAGGTTAACCCGGTCAACAAATGCCCGCAGAAGTCGGATGTGTCGGCCTAACGGTGCAAGAACGCAGCTCTGCTGTAAACAGGCACAACGCAATCACGTCCGGAAAAAAAAATTCCGGATGAACGCAGAAGAAGGAGAAGTTCCTCTTATATCTTGCGGTGTAGAGGTGAAGCATAAACAGCGGGAGAGTGCCCATTTATGGGCTTTATATATCGAGATTCCTATGGACTGTTATTCCCTTTGTCCATCGTTTACATGTCTTCTTCTGCTTCCATTTGGTCTGTACATCATTGCTTGTTGTGGTGTACTGTTAGTATCTAGTTATTTTAGTTATATGGCCAAATCATTTAACTTGCTGTTTTCTGATGACAACTAGCGCTGCTATAACTCCAACTTTAGTCCTGGTTTCTTCATTTCTGATTTCCTTTCTTCTTGATACATTGAGTATTCGTCTCAGGAATCTCATTTCTGTTGTAATTTTTCTTTTCTCTTTTTCTGTCATTTTCCAGGTTTTGCATTGGTAGCATTGAGTTCATAGGAAGATTGTGTTGTAGAATGTTTTCTTACTAATTATTGATACGTGTTTTTTCTATTGTTAGCATTGGTGCCAGTTGTGCAATGAGTTGGTTAGCCTTATTTACGCAACTATTGAACGAACGCAAGATTCCTTCAAGCTGTCGCAGTAGGTTCAGAACGGAGAAGCCCACCGTTCTTATGTTTGTAAACAAATCAAAAAGATATGTAGAGAGTGACATTGTATCTCCGTTGACAGCATTACTTGACTTGTTAGGCGGGTACATCACAAACATTCATAGGCTAATACAACAAACTAGCCAACAACATCTGCATTTCGTTTCTTATGTCTGTTTATTATTTATGTGTGGTATACAAGTTTAACACTTAGTTCAACAAAGAAATGTGATTACACAGGATGACCATATAGGATGCTTTCAATAGTTATTTTACTCCTTTCAACTTTCCAATTCTCCTTTTAAAATCATCTTCTGATTTCAGTAAAGGGGCTAATGGTGTATAACTGGCAATTCATTAGGTGTTAGTGTGACTGTGAGGAATGAAATGTCACAGACAGCTGAAATTTTGAATCGTGTTTATTCATTTTCAGTATAGCCACTACTTAAGACCTTGGAAATATTACCCGCTACCTATTACAATACTTTTTAATAACTACACCAGTTATCTTACCACATTACGACTTCTTCATCACCGTAAAAATTACTTCCTTTGAGCTGTTTTCTTCCTTTATTTAAATTTTATTTTAGATATTGAACGAAACAAAATGTCAAATTTGACCACATCTCATTAAGAGAGTCAAGCAAATAAAGATGTTTATTGATTGCCTCGTCTTTTGTTTTTCTGGTCACAACAATTTGGCGAGAAGATACCAATTGCAGGTCTATTAGCAGTGTTAGCACGAGAGAAGTAATCATTCATTATGACACCTCTATCGTCTACAAAACAAGAAGACCACTCTTCTGCAGATTTCAGTGCTTTCCGGCTTCATGTGAGTTGCGGAACCAGAATGATGAACCAAGATCTCATCTACGGTAACCACGGACGCCAACATGTCAGGCACTTTTGAGAATTGAGATGGAGTGGGTCCGAAGACAGTGGTTGTTGTCTCTGAAGAGGTCAAGGCTGGCAAAGATTAGTTCCATTTTCGTGCTAGGGCATGCGGGTGTACAAGGAAATGAGCAGGCTGACAGGTCAGGCTACTGTGGAGGGCGGACGAGCCATGGACCAGGCTGACAGGCATGCAGGTCAGGCTACTGTGAAGGGAGTACGAGCCATGTATCAGGCTGATATAGTGTATGCTTTACGAGAAGTAAGTCGTGTGCGAGACCCGATTATGACTGCGAATCTACAACCACTGTTAGACTGCGAGAACAGCAAGTTAAAAGAAGTGTGGCCAAACAGGAACACTATGCAGGAAGCCAAAGAAGATTGATAAACTAACACAGAACTGGTTTCGTTAGCCACTACACGCTGGAGGATTTACTGAGTAGGGGATCTGAGCTCTTATGGACTGAATGGTTCGATGTGCAATTAGGATGATTTGTCAACTAAATAACTAACTTTTTGAGTTGATGTCGACAATTACCCAAATCAGCTTCTGTTTGCGGGTGAGCAAGAGGGAAACCCAATAGGCACACATTTTTCTCATGTTCTGTGTAAAATACTACTGTCTGTTCTTTCACCCAGTGTTACTGCACTGCTTATGTCTGCAGTTGTAATGTTTCGATTCTGCTCAGTCATTTTCTTCCCTCAGTTCTCTTTTCTACACGCAGCAATTTCTTCTCTCTAGATACGACACTTTCTCTATGTACTATTTGTTCTATCTAATCACGACAAGTCCTTTTCTCTATAAATTGCAGTTTTCACAGTAACGTTTTCTTATACTAACAGTTGTTCCTGTATCTCTTTCTATCATCGGCCAAAACCTACTAAACCATTGTCTTCACCATGCTATGCGACGCCAATGAACGGATTTTGGCTGAACGGGAACTTGGCAACTCCACTTCATCTTTACAACACATCTATATGCGTATCTAATTCACACTGTCTTGGCCAAAAACAATACGTGTCTTGTTCTTCTGGCATCCTGCTCTCTCTCTCTCTCTCTCTCTCTCTCTCTCTCTCTCTCTCTCTCTCTCTTTCTCTCTCTCTCTCTCTGTCTCTCTCTCTCTCTTTCTCTCTCTCTCTCTCTCTCTCTCTCTCTCTCTCTCTCTCTGACTGATATTCTGGGTGCTCCCGAAGCTGTAAGTGCCGCTGATAGGGACACGATTTCAGCAACCACAAGACATTATGCTAAATACGACGACCACGCTGTAATCTATTCTAACAGCGGACTTTCCTGGGATGCCTACAACAAAGCGGGACAGCCGGATGGGAGAAGTGTGTACAGTCGCACAGAGAACACCTTGATGGGGTTTAGAGCTTCAGGTGAATAAATGTATTTTTCCCGGCCAAAGATAGGATACTTTGAACTGGCCTCGTGTGTTATAACCTATGAGCTACTCCGCCATGTCATTTTTAGCTAAACCAGCCCTGGGTATTTTGTTTAAATGTGACGAAATCTAAAACTAACCTACATGTGTGTGAAATATTTAGGTATACAGCTGTAATATAATATATGGAGCCATAAAAATGATGGCTTTGGATTATATCTAGAATACACGCAGACGCAAATGACTGATGCTGCGAGACTGGGTACGATCGGTTGTTGACAGTTCTCTCATTGTCCGCATCACATTTCATTTCTTTCTACAAGTCGCACTTCATAAGGGCGTGGAAAACACGTGAATCCAAACACATAATCTGTGACCTTTGGGGGAACCTTCTCCTTGGGCAGAAACTGAAATCGCTGACACATTCTTGAAATGAACAAGAACAGTTCCATCTGAGCCATAGCCTCGCCAAGGCACATCCGGCGACCAATGCCGAAAGGGATCAGCTCTTCACGATCCTTGACTTTACCATTGGCATCCAGGAAACGTTCAGGTCTGAAGGTCATGACATCCTCACCCCAGATCTTTCTGTCAAATAAAACTGAGTCCAGATTAGGGACGATGGCTGTCCCCTTGGGAATGGTGTAGCCTCCTAGAGTCGCATCCTCTGAGCAAATGTGCATCAGTGACAGCGGTACAATGCTTGCCAACCGCAAGGTTTCCATGATGGTAGCATTTAGATAAGGCAACATGGTTCTGTCTTGTACGTTCGGCGTTCGGTTTAAACCTACTTGCTCCTTTATCTCACGATACACTTTTTCTTGAATATCAGGAAAGTTCAGCATGTAAACAACAAACCAACAGATGGTCGTAGCCGTGGTCTCAGTGCCAGCGCCAAACAGGTCGTTGACAGACTTATTCAAGTTGGCGTCATCCATGTACGTGGACAACCCGTCTTTCAGTTTCTTGTTTCTCTGAGCCATATAAGCCTCTATATAATTATCGACATTTTCGTAGTCAATATCGTCTCGTTTTTTGGAGTTGATTAATTCAATAAGCAAACCAATGCGAGATTGCACAGTGCGCTTAATTCGTTTGACCTTAAAGATGTCCCCAGGTAGGTACCTTAACCATGAGATATAGTTAATCACACTTACATTTTGTTGGTCCTCTACGAGGGAATTGAGATTGTG
Organism: Cepaea hortensis; assembly: GCA_963921405.1. Lineage (NCBI taxonomy): Eukaryota > Metazoa > Mollusca > Gastropoda > Stylommatophora > Helicidae > Cepaea > Cepaea hortensis. The sequence goes on from OY992881.1 coordinate 36,416,860, forward strand.
CATTAACTTCAGAAAAATTTTATCTTCATACTCGAACCTGCTACCAAATATAATGGAAGAGATGATATTGGATGTGCTCATGTTTGTTATTATTCGAATATCGGTAGGTTTTCCTTTCTTCCCAGCCAGGTGGTTCACGTAGGCGCTCACCTCTTCCTGAACCTTCTCTGCTAGAATGTTCTTACCCATTCCAAACTTCCTTAAAATACTTAAAGCTACTGCTCGTTGTTCCTTCCAAATACCACCAGATGAAAATGCAATTCCTTTACCAGCATAGCCGCTTACCTGGGGGACAAGCAAGATATAGTTACTTAATTGCACCACTTTATCTTTCCTTTAAGTTAATACAACACATGGATATTTGCATGTATCTTATTTCTAATACATTCTCAATACTCACATAAATCTACTCTAACACTCTCGTTTTTTGATCTAACAGCTGTGGGAGACCAAATGAAATCACACACCTTGTTAATGTATTGCAAATATTATAATGTTATTGTTCTTTAAGATCAAATCATGTTATTCTTCTTTCGTCCTTAATCACACAATGTGTCATAGGCCCTCAATAAAGACATCCCAAGCCCTCCTATGCACAGCTATTCCATGCAGCTCCACCCATGTTCCCACTGATTACCCAGTTCTCTCTCCACATCGCTTGTCCGTGTATTTTAGGACTTCTATGTCTTTTGCCTTGTGAGTTCCCAACATAATACCTTCGTACTCCATTATAAGGTGTTCTATATGTATGTTCTATCCAGAGCCAGCATATTTTCCTCAACTCTTGATTCACTGTTATTTCTGTAGTTCGTTGTATGAAATCCACATTGATGATTCTGTCATATTATTGTACTCGAATATGCGCAGGCAAAAACAAAATACTTGTTTCTGGATTATCGGCAGTCATGTTTCAGCCCTACTCTTTATCGTTAACCAATATAGCAGCACCAATTTAATGTTAGAATGAATCCCTCCAAGTTTGATGCTAAGTTTAATTTGTCCCGACCTTCAGAAACTCACCAATATCACAGGCGCCCCTCTTGTTCCCTCTATTCCTATCTAGATAGTAACATTTTACTTCAGTATTCACTTTCTCGAACACAGTGAATCGTCGTAAGAATAAAGCAATTGGTTACTGAAAATTCAGTGGGTAATTCTGAGAACATTACACACATGCACTCTCACACAGGGACTTTCTGCGCCTGGGTGTAAACCAGGAGTTTCCTCTCACGATTTTGCCTGTGCTAAGCTATTCGTGCATCTGAGCGAATCAATACTTGAGTGTATTTCGCAGTTACTGGGTGGTGTTTTGGTTTTTTCTTAATGGCGGACCAGCGTGTGTGCCCCGTAGAGTTTAAACAAACCATCAAGTCATCGAGATCGGCGGCGCAGAACATGGCAAGGCGTGTGTACAAATGCCAACATATTTCTGTACGTCCTTTTCAGTTTGCGTCCAACTAGACAGAAAATGCAAACAAAAAAGTCCGGTGGAGGCGGAAGTACAGGCTTTGGTCTTCGAGAATTCTTTAGAGTAGAGGGTGATGCTGTCATTTACAAAGATTGGTCGGTCGTTCGACGAGTGAGAAGTTCATTGACCTTTACGAATCAGGCCGGAGGGAGAATTGTGAAGGAAGATTCTGGTGCTTTTCCTTTGACCACAAGTAGCCTAACTATGGAAGTACTAGCAGTAAGTAAAGCAATAACTTGGCTCGAGACACAGACAATTACTCGGGCAAGTTTCCTTAGTGACTCAATGAGCATGCTCAAGATGGTAGAGATGGGGTTGATCCGAAGAGAGTGGTAGCTGTCTCTGGAGCGGTCTCGGCTGGCTAAGATTAGTTTCATTTTCAGGCCAGGGCATGCGGGTGTACAAGAAAATGAGAAGGCTGACAAGCTTACAGGTAGAGCTACTGTGGAAAACGGACGAACCATGAGCCAGGCTGACATTCTGAATGCTGTACGAGAAGTAATTCGTTTGCGAAAACCAAGTAATTACTGTGAATCTACAACCATGGTCAGGCTGCGAGAATAGCAAGTTAAAAGAGGTGTGGCCAAACAAGAACACTATGCGGGAAGCCAAAGAAGATTACTAAACCAACACAGAACTGGTGACATTAGCCGCTACACACTGCGGGATTTACTGATGAGGAGATCTGAGCACTTATGGACTGAATGTTTCGATGTGCAATGAGGATGATCTGTCGACTAACTAATTCGCACACATACACGCACACCCGGACACACACACACACACACACACACACACACACATGCACAAACGCATACCCGCACACACGTGTGCGTGTGCGTTTATTAATGTATATGTATTATAAAAGAGGAACTGTAGTGCAATGGTTAGTACGCATGCTTGCCAATCGGATGGTTATTCGTATGTGTGAATACCCCATGGAGGTTGGATAGTCAACACTGATCTGGAATCCTGGCTCTACCCAGCTTGAAATTGGTAACAAGAAGTGTTCTGGAACGTAAAGGCTGCAGGCATTATAACAACCACCTTACCCTTCAAGTGTCGGTAGCTCTTTAGAAATACGGGCCTAACACCATAGAGTGTATAATATAATTTACATTTGACGAGCCTATCTGGTGTTCATCATGTAAAATATAATTTAAAGATTGTAATACAATTCAATTATAATACAATACAATATAATGTAGTGCAATGTAATAATATAATATAATATATAATATAATATAATATAATATAATATAATATAATATAATATAATATAAAATAATACAATATAATATAATATAATATAATATAATATAATATAATATAATATAATACAATACAATATAATACAATACAATATAATACAATATAATATAATATAATCCAGATAGGCTCGCGGAATGTTCATAATCACGACGGTTCTCAGACTGCTCAAAAGCAGCCTAGATGAGTCATGATTTGAGGTTAGATCGCTAAAGTTGCGTGAGGATGTTTAAATCGTAAATTAAAATCTACTTTATCTGTGCCGATTTTTTTTTGTAAATATTTAGAAATTTGAAACACTACCCTTTGTTGCATGTCCTCTGCAGAACCTTGCAATCATTTCAGTTGTCTGCGTCTTCACAATATGTCTTCAGTGGTACCCTTTATTCAAGTTGTTCGACAAAGATTCGTGATGGTAGCAGAGTTAAGCATTTAATGTTCCACAACTGTGGTCAAATACATAATATATTTCACATGTTAAAGCATGAGAAATCAAGTGGCTGTATATGTGTTGACGTAGATTTCCTCTGAATACGGTATTAACTAATTCAGTGCCGAACAAAATGTAGCTTTGGACCAAACAAACATGGATAGCGGAAAATGGGAAGTAGGGGCGTGCAACAGTTATGAATTTAAAGTTGTTAAATATGGTAGTAAACAATCTTTATTATATATCAAATTTAAGAGAGTTTCACAGGGAAAACTACTGTATTTATAATTTAACCATAGTTTGATTTATAGGCCCATCGCATTTACTGAATATTCCAATAAGACGATGTACCAGCCCATGGCACTAAATCAGTTAAGTGATCTTAACAGCTGCATATATTTCCATATTGATAACTTGAAATTGCCTAAAGGTTTATTATAATGTGATTTATCCCTGAATCATGTCCATAGAACAAGAAGCACTGTAACATACCTCGTTAAAGAAAACTGGGCTTCTGTCTGAAAACGCATCAGCCTTCTTCACAAAAGCCTCCTTCATGATGTCAAACCCGTTGAGGACTACTACCAGGGTTCCTGCCATGTTGAGGCTGTTATTATAGAGGAAAACGGCTATATGAAGACAGTAATTGCGGTAGGATATACCAATACAAAATATAACACAGGATATAACAATACAGAATATAACAGAGGTTATGACAATACAACATATAACAGAGGATATTAACATCATTATCATCAAGTGTCATGCCAGCTGGCGATGGCATTCATGTCTCGCCACACATCTCGGTCTTTGGTGTTCTGGATAAACTCAAATGCTGATATTCCTCCATGCCACCGTCCCAATCCACCCAGCATCATTTCTGTTGGTCTGCCTCTCTCTCTCTTCCCTCGATCATTCCAGTTCTCACGATGTTTTCCAATGCCTCTCTTCTCATCACATGACCAAAGAAAGCTGTTTGTTTCTTTCTTATTGTTGTATATAATGTTCTAATTTCATTAGCCTCTTTTGGGCACTTCTCGTTAGTTACTATGGCAGTCCAAGAATTCACAACATTCGTCTAAAGAACCACATCTCTGTTGCTTCCAAGTTCTTTTACATTCCAATATTCACTGCAATGCAGCAAAACAGGTTCTATGTAGCACTTCAGCACTCTCTTTCTTACATTCAGTGTTACTAATTGCATAAGATACTTTTCATTTTCTGAAATGCAGCGTTTGCTTGCCCTATTCTGATCTTAATCTCTGTTGTACACCTCCCGCTGATGTTATAAATTCCCATACATATTTAACATTATCCACTTGGTGAAGCATTTTCCCTTCTATTTCCATGCTACATTGTGGTGTCACATTGTTCTTTGATATCACAATTGTTGCTGTTTTCTTGATAATAAAAAAAGAGTCCTATATTTGCACCATCCTTTACTATAATGTCCAAGTGTTGTAGACATTTTGCACTACCCGCCACCAATACGTTGTCATCTGGGGAGCTGCGTGATCTCGAGGTATGGTGTCCGCCTCGAGTGCTGGAGGTCCTGGGTTCAAGCCCCGGTAAGGATTTATTTCAGGTGGACTTCTAGTAACAACATTTCCCCTGGTCTCTGGATAGTGAGATCAGACGCCCGTGTGTATTGTTGAGCACGTAAAAATTCTCTTGGCAGTTGGAAATCGAAAAAGAGGAGCCTAACGGCGCTGCCCGGGCAAAATTTCGAGTTGAAAATCTACCCAAAGTATTTCAGAATCCTCGCCGGTGCTACGGAGTTCGTGCACTGAGCTGAGCTTCCGCAGACTCAGGTTTGAGTTAGGAGGAGAACGGAGCACTTATGCGTTATACCTGTGTGCCGTGATTTTGATCCATCGACTAAACTAAACTAATACGTTGTCATCTGCTTAGTGTATATTGTTTATATTATAACCCCCTATTAGTATTCTCGGCTTCTCTTTGATCTCTCTCATTATTACTTCGCTATAGAGTGAGAAGAGATCCGGTGACAAAACACATTCCTGTCGTACTCCCAGCTTTATTTGTTCATAATTGCCCTCTTTATTTCCCATTTTAATTGCTGCTACTTAGTTTCAGTAAATATTTTTATTAGTCCGAGATCTTTCCCAGAGGATATACCAATACAAAATGTGACAGAGGATATAACAAAACAGAACATAAGAGAAGATATACCAAAGCAAAAAGAAATAACAATGTAACCAATACAAACTGTAACAGAAAATATACCAATACAAAATATAACAGAAGATATACTAATATAAAATATAATAGAAGGTATATCCATACAAAATTTAACAGAAGACATGCAAATATAA
>OY992881.1:36429862-36434862 GCA_963921405.1 Cepaea hortensis
CACATGTTATTTTTGCAGTATTTAAAATGCTTGATTTGAACATCTCCCATTCATCTTCCACTGTTTTTCTTTCTATAGTTAGTTCTTTCTCATAATTTTCCCTTACTGCCTCGTCTTTAAGGTTTTTTTTAAAGTTTACTGATTCGCATGGCACGTATTTTCCTGCTCTTTGCTTTCTTTTTCTGAAGGTTCCTATTGTGGCAACGACTGCTTTATGATCTGTGTTTATACTTAAATTGGGCACTGCCCTTGCATCTAATATATTTCTCTTTCTGTTATTTCTAGTTAATATAAAATCAGTTTGGCTTTTAGTATCTAGATCGTTCCATTTATACCAGGTGTATACTTTTGCGAGTCTTTATGTTTATAGAATGTGTTTGTTATATAGAGGTCGTGTTGGCTGCAAAGCTCTATCAGTCTAATTCCGTTATCATTCCTTTCATTTTGCTGATCTCCAAATGCTTCCAGATGTGTTTCTATGCCCACTCTGTTATGTCCTAGTCTTGCATTTAAGTTGTCCTGCTTATCTATTTTATTTAGCACGTCATGGATGTCTTCGTAGAATTCTTCGCATTCTTGCTAATTTTTGTTTGTATTACATGGTGCGTATATTTGTACATATGTTGTAATTGTTTGTTCTTTTATTCTCACTGTTATGATTCTTTATGATATATATTTTATTTCTAGTATTCCTTTTGCTAGCCGTGGTTCGTTGAATAATCCCGCACCGTGTCTTGCCCTTTCTTGCTGTTCTACTCCAGATTAGACAAACGTGTAACTGTGGTGGAGCTCCTTGCATCCTTTCCTATTTGTTCTGGTGTCCGCTATTCCCATCAGTCCAATTTTCCTCTTTTCCATTGTTTCTATAAGCTCTTATTCTTTACTATTGAAACCACAGACGTTGATTGTGCCTATTTTTTGAGTCGCTGATCTATCTCGTAGTCCATTAACATTGCCGGGTCGATATCCGTTTGGGTCAGTCCGTTTATACTTCTTAGTTTTTCTACGAGCAGTATTAAGATCCCCTGCCGGCTTGCTAGGCCAGTCGCAGGTTTAGGACACAAATCTGACCACAGGGAGTCCATCACCAATGGCGAGCCATAGCCCCGTTAGCCCATTACCTCGCGGTCATGGTTGTTAGGGTTAGGGTTAGGGTTAGGGTTAGGGTTAGGGTTAGGGTTAGGGTTATGGTTAGCGGGTCATCGGCAGACTACTAATTTTCGCTCTTCACCCCCCCCCCCTGGGAGAGGTAGCCGATCCCAACCCTGCTGGCTGCAGAGCCAAGCGCATTCCACACCTTACAGACCGAAGTACAACCTGGAATCATGACATTTAAATATTTCTTTACATATATGCTATAAATAGTGGCTGAAAAATTATTATTATTATTATTATTGTGTTACTGTTGCGAAGATAATATAACACTCTCCTAGAACCATATATAGAGCATGGGGCACAAACGATTTCTAAAAATTACTGGACCTTTTCCAAACCCATAAGCATATATATATATATATATCAAATCTCTTGTTATCACCGTTTCTACTGCAGCTAGTAAACTGCAGAAAAATTCAAGAATCCCATCCTTTTCTGCTGCAGTTGTTGATGTATAGTTACAAATTTATCAGTCACTGGAGTGTATTCAAGAAATACAGAGGAAAATAATTTTGCCACGAGGAAACTCTGTCTCAGTATATCAGTTGTATTTCTTACAAATTCTTTACTAATCACATTTTCCCCTGACATCATCATTATGTGTTATACCGATAAGCGTGTGCGGTCATGTTTCACCATCTCACACGATCACTAGTTTCGGGGATCAGCTCTGTGTTCTTGTCTCGTCCATACCACGTTGCCAAGCCATCCAGATATTTACTTCTCTACCTCCCCCGTGTTCTTTTCCCATCAATCTTGCCAGTTGTCACCAAGTTCTCCAATTTATGTCTTCTAATAACGTGTCCAAAAATTTGACTGTCTACGTATAACTTCTCTAATCAGTTTACGGTTTTCATTTGTTTCTTGTGGGACTTGGTCATTGGTTTTTCTGTCTGTCCAAGGTATTCTGTGCATTTTCCTCAGAAACCACACTTCCCTGATATAGGCATCTAAAATGATATGTTCCATTCCTTTTTATCCCAATGGCAGACCTCTACATTGTAATACCGCAGGGTTTACAGCCGTCATCTCTAATACTCTCTCTTGCTCTGTCATCATTCTCTTCTCCAATTTGTGTGAATTATCTGCCTGGCCTGGGGGGGGGGGGCCTCAAGATCCTTTCTTTTTTATTATTTTTACGCTGCTAATTTGTGTGATATAGGATGAACAACTGGTAGTTTCCCCTTTCTCTTCACATACATATGTCTGCGGACAACGTCTGCCAATCCGATCCGATAAGTAGAAAACAAACAAACAGAACTTTTCCACCTCGTTCAACCTGGTAGTAGCGTTGGTTATAATTGTGGTGGTTCAGTATTTTGCAGAGTTTATGCCTGTGACGTCAGCTGCGGTGTTTGGCCGACGAGTTCTCCTTTTAACCCGTTTCTTCCTGTTTTTCCGTTTGTCAGTGCTGGCTCCTATCTCGTATGTTTTAAGTGGATGTAGTCCTTAGAAGGACACATCCTTTGGTCTAGTTACTTTTGTGTCCGTTTTCAGTGCCTTAATCCTGAGCACTGCAGCCAAAAATATTACTGTCTCAGATATCTTTTCTTCGTCCTATTCGGACATATTTTTATACATTTTGACAGGTTTATCGATTGTCTCCTCTAGGCTGACTAGACTTGCGTGAAATCTCTGGTTGAAAACTGGTTTGAGTTTGAATTTATTGGTCACTGTGAATGGGTTGTTGGCTTCATCTTGAGGTTTCTCACTGGTCTTTGGCGTAGTTTAAGCTTGAAGTTTCTCAGTGGTCTTTTGTGTTGCTTCTGCTGGCTTGTTTTTGGGATAGCTCACTTTCTAGTCTTCGAAGTTTACAGACAATTCTAACCTACATGAACGTCTTCAGTTACTGCCACTCCACAAACGCCTACTTTTTTAATAAGGCTAAACTAACTCACAAAATCCTATTTCAAAATGCCACAAGCTACCTTTGGCCATTGTTTAAATATAACGCAAGACATAGTGAACGACTAAATATACTTCGTGTCCTTAAACCTAGGATAGACTTATATAAAACAAGCTTAGCATACTCTGCCACTCAGTTGTGGAATAATCTTCCACAAGAAATCAAAGACACCACCAATCATTATACATACAGTAGCGATCTAATCATTATACATACATTTTGAACACTACCTCAGGAACAGACTACATGCCCCCTTAAAAAAAATAATAATGGTAAATTACCTCGAACGACAACTAGCCATAAAGAAAAAAAAACATTCCCATATGTGTGGCACGTTACACCAACCTTGGGTATTTATGATGTCCATGTTAAACATTGCCTCAACGAGTCATGCATTATTGATTATTTTTCATGCATTTTAATGCTTATTGTTCTTTTGTTGTTAAAGAATTGCTTCATAAGAGATGTTGAATGAAAGAATGTATGAGAGGAAATAAAGAAGAAGGGCAGAATGTCAGACGGGCCTGCGTGCCCAATTCTTAACCCTTTGAAAATAAAGATTTTCGTTCGTTCGTTCGTCTTAGTTGTTCTCTTTCTGGTTTAGTTGCTTGCAGAATTTCTTCATTCCCCTTCGTCCTTTTGTTTGGTACTCTAGCCAACAGCAAACACAGCATCCCAGATGTGTCCACTTATCCCAGCGGATATTCTCCCCCAGAGCTCTGTTTGCCACACTCTGGTGTGTTCACATCATCTACCGCCTGGATGTGTTCTTGAGATGTTTTTCCTTCGACGAGTTATGAGACATAGGTTCATATCTCACCGACCACCTCTAGTCCTCGTAACATGACCTGGTACTCAGTGTTGTCTGGTAGCCATTGTAGGTCGGTCTGACCTGACAGCCCAGGTCAATCTTTAACACATCCCCCTGTAGAAACGGGGTTAAAACACAAGATCTCCTGGCTGGCCGGCAAGTGTGTTAGTCCTTGCGTTACCGCAGCATCCTGGATTAGCTATATTAAAGATTAATTACATTTTCTAAATCAATATTTATATTTTCATGTGTGATTACTTTACACATGTGTAATTATTTTATAATAAAGAAAACACAAGCGCGATCAAAATGTTAACTCCCGGGAAGGGTAATCCGGTCAACAGATGCCCGCAGAAGTCGGATGTGTCGGCCTAACGGCGCAAGAATGCAGCTCTGCTGTAAACAGGCACAACGCAATCACGTCCGGAAAAAAAACTCCGGATGAACGAAGAAGAAGGAGAAGAAAATGTTAACTTGTTTAAGTTCACCAGACTTGTTTTACATTGCTAGTTATTATATAATGCAACAGCCTATTATGTCTAACAACATGCGAACATACGTGCTAGAACATCTGTGATTGAGTAACTACAAATGGACAAACTTGGGCTTATATAATACATCATTACTGTAAAACCCCTCAGTTGTCATCCGTTTAACAGTGTAAATTATTTGGGTGTATAGCTTTTGCATTGCATCAATGCGATAACTCTCTCACAGTCTAACTATTGATGTATCTCCCTTCATAAGCCAAACATCGATGAATAACGTTCTGGGCTGTGTGTCTCTGTCCGTTTATATAATAAGAGTTCTTTAGAGCTATAGTGAGCCGCTCATAGTGTATGGATGCTAGTCATGGACACTTAGCAAACGGGTGAGGAAAAGTGAGGAGAATGTCGAGATGTTGTGTTATATAAAAATTATTAGATACCCGTGGACGAATAGAAAGAGTAATGAAGACATCTTGAAAGAAGTTAACTCACAAAGAAAACTGGCTACTCGCATGGCAAGATTCTAGTCCACATTCTTTGGGTATGTCGTGAGAAGCGGCATGGAGGTGTATGTCGTGGCGTTGAGAAAGTTGCAGTGGACAAGAAGCAAGAGAAAACAAAGTGAGAAGATGCTGGATAT
>OY992881.1:36439862-36502362 GCA_963921405.1 Cepaea hortensis
AATCATCAGGATTACTATTATCAACACTAAAGATCGTGTTAAATGTTTTGACATCCAACAGCAACGTGAAGAAGCTATAATTGATTCTTCAGAAAATTGCCCAGCAAGTGGAAAGTGGGTTATACGTAAGGAAACGTTTTATAAGCAGCGGAATGGGTTTATGGCAAGGGCCAGTTTGTGGCATAAGATCAGACACTGCAGCCCTAGATTGATAACAAGAAGATATCTCTCTTAAGAAGTAAAGAAAGTACAACGTAAACACACTCAGTGAGCTGAAACAAGCAAGGATGTGCAAAAGGCAGCCAGCAGTGTGTATACGACTATTGGATCAAGTTACGCGAGTTAATTCAAAATGCAAGTGGCAAGGGAAACAACGGAGACGTGTATGAAGGGATAAAGAAGGTCTGCGGTCCAATAATCACAAGAAGCACCACACACACAAAAACTGTAACTGGAGAAATCATCATTGCTAAGAACATCAGATGGATAGGTGGATAGAGCACTATTTGGGGCTTTACTCAAGGGAGACTATATTAGCGGATGGTGCTCTCGATGCCAAAGAGACTCTGCCAACTCTTGAACGCCTGGACACACTTCCGACCGTAACAGAAGTTAGGTGTGCAATCAATGAACTTGCTTCTGGTTAGTCTCTGTATAAGGATGGGATTCCAATAGAGGTTATCAAGATGGGGCCAGACATATTTACTCTACAGATCCACTAGCTCAGTGGTTCTCAACCGGTGGGGAATTCCCCCCCCCCCCAGGGGGGCATTTTATGGTTTCCAGGGGGGAGGGGGGAATGAAGACCATTTCAAGATCGCGTTAATACAAGAACCGATTACTTAATATTGTTTTTCCCTCATACTTTACAGTTATGTACCTCTCATCCTTCTAAAACTCATTTTATAAAGTAAGTAGACCCACAAATCACGTTTTATGTGGATGTCTAGACTTGTTTTAGTATATGCTATTACATTTACCTTCCATTTTTACGTATACTGTGTAGGGGTTGGGGGATTTTTAGGTAGGAAATATGAAAGGGGGGAATGACGTTCTGAAAATATGGTGAAGGGGGACACGGGCCAAAAAAGGTTGAGAACCACTGCACTAGCTAATAGATCTATGCTGGCGAGAAGGACAAGGCCTACAAAATTTCACAGATTCAGGCTACGTAACACTGTACAAGTACAAAAAGGATCGAACTGAAAGTGACACCGTGTCTGATTTCTATGTTTCGTTGAGATGGCTCGGTCTCTTTCCGCAGCGCGGAAAGCGTCGCACAAAGCACGAACTCCGTAGCTCTAGCGACGACCCACGGGAGTCTCCGAAAAATTTAATTCGTGAACCGAAGGACGCGGCCCGGAATCGAACCCACAACCTTCGGAGCCCGAGTTAAACGGCTTGACCACTTCGCCACAGAGACTCCCATCGACTTTTAAGCGACTTTATGTTTCGTTGAGAAAATATTTGCCAGAATTGTTCTGCGAAGACCTCACGTCATAGGAGATCAAGTCTACCCTAAACTACAGTGTGGATTTCGACGGAACCAGTATATCGTTGATATGATATTCTCATTGCGACAGCTTCAAGAAAAACGTCGTGAACAGAATTATCTACTGATTATAGTTTTCATCGATCTCGAAAAGTCAGTCGTGAGGGTCTGTTCGAGGTGCTAAAAAAAACTACTGTCCGCTAACTTTTTTGTCCATCGTGGAATCGTCCTATACAGGCATTAAGGACATAATCAAGTTAGATGGTGCAACTTCAAAAGAGTTTAAAATCAAGATTGGAGTTAAGCAAGTTATGTACTTACCTCCACCCTCTTTGGAATACACTTCTATAGAAATATGCCTTTCGAGATAAGGATGGTGATATATACGTTCACTCATGCTCAGATAGCGGTCTCTACAATGCTCAAAGATTTAAGACAGAGAAATAGCAGGGTACTGATCAGAGAGTTGCTTTTTGCAGATGATGCTGCAATTACGACCCACTCTGAGAAAGAATTGTTATGAATTTGATTTAACAATTAGCAAAAAGAAGATACAAATTATGACACAAGCTACAAATGAATGACGCCATCAATCCTAATTGACAACGCAGAGCTGTAGATAATTGTCCTTTTCACAAATCCAGTATCAGAGGTCAACAATAAATTATCGCTAGATCAGGAAATCATATCATGATTTGAAAGGTAGCAACAACAATGAACAGGTTAACAAAATGATAATCTGGGAGAACAGAAAGTTTATTGCCGAACAAAAGTCCTGGTCTATCAAGCCTGTGTTTTAGTACTCTGCTTTATGGCAGTGAAGCCTGGTCAACTTACTCACACCAAGAGAAATGTTTAAACATCTTTCATATGTGGTGTTAGCGAAGAATATATGGTATTAAGTGGCAAGATAAGATCACAAATGCCGAAGTATTTGCGGCAGGTTTCAATCCACGTAAGCATATAACTTTCAATTTATATACTGTCTATTGTGCCCTCTTATCCGTATCTCCATCTTTACCCCTGTAAGTGCCAATAAATATCCCGTGTGTTAATTTTCCAGGGTATGTTCATGATGCTCCTTATGGATTGCAGAAACAAGAATCATAAATCCATAAATGGAGTGAGAAGTGCAGATATTTGTAAACGTGATTACTAAAATATGGATATCAATTCAGCGAATCGAATCGGAGCGAAAAGGCTGAACAAGCAAAATTATGTTAATTGAATGACAGCATTAAAAACTGTCATTTACTGCCAATATAGTACCTTGCGGTGTATGGCAGAGGGGTCTTTGAGCCTAAGGAATTAAGGCCGCCGGCTATTGCAGTCGCCGCGAACTGTGCAGGTTACGATTTTCGTTTTGCCCCCGACAGAAAAAAATGCCACAACTTACCGAGGATTCGAACCCGGGTCTCCCGAAGGAGAATCCGGCGTTCTAGCCACTTGGCCAGCCGCTCCTCAAATGACAGCATTACATCGCCTTATTATAATCCAGAACGATGCTGCTGAATATGGTGTATCTTACTTTTAGAAAGTAAACACAACGAAGAAAAATCTAGATTATTGGTTAGTTGATTGGTTGGTTGATTGGTTTGTTGTTTGGTTGGTTGATTGGTTGGTTTGTTGGTTCGTTGGTTCGTTGGTTCGTTGGTTCGTTGGTTGGTTGGCTGGTTGGCTGGTTGGTTGGTTGGTTTGTTGTCTGGTTGGCTGGTTGGTTCGTTCATTGGTTGGTTGGTTGGTTCGTTGTTTGGTTGGTTGGTTCGTTCGTTAGTTGGTTCGTTGGTTGGTTGGTTGGTTGGTTGGTTGGTTCGTTCGTTCGTTCGTTCGTTCAATCGTTCGTTCGTTGGTTGGTCGGTCGGTCGGTTGGTTCGTTCGTTCGTTGGTTGGTTGGCTGATTGGTTCGTTGCTTGGTTGGTTGGTTGGTTGGTTGGTTCGTTCGTTCGTTAGTTGTATTATCGCAGTGGTTCTCAACCTTTTTTGGCCCGTGCCCCCCTTCACCATATTTTCAGAACGTCATCCCCCCCCCCCCTTTCGTATTTCCTACCTAAAATCCCACCCCCCTTTTTTTTAAACACAGTATACGTAATAATGGAAGCTAAATTTAATAGCACATACTAAAACAAGTCTAGACGTCCACATAAAACGTGATTTGTGGGTCTACTTTATACAATGAATTTTAAAAGGGTGAGACGTACAGAACCGTAAAGTATGAAGGGAAAAACAATATCAACTAATCGGTTCTTGTATTAAAGCGATCTAGAAATAATCTTAATTCCCCCCCCCCCCCACCGAACCCCTAAAATTCCCCCACCCCCTCGGGGGGTGGGGGGGAGGGAATTCCCCATCGGTTGAGAGCCACTGATTTATTGGATTTTTGGTTCCAAGGTTGGTTGGTTTGTTAGTTGTTTGGTTCGTTGACTGGTTGGATGGTTGGTTGATTGATTGATAGGTTGGTTGGTTTGTTGGTTGGTTGGTTGGTTGGTTGGTTGGCAGGCAGGCTGGTTGACTAGCTCGCTGGCTGGTTGGCAAGTTAGTTGGTTAGTTAATCCTCTTAAAGACAAAGTTGAGTTGTAACTGATAAGTCCGAGGCATAAATGTTCAGGTCATTGTAAACTCTGTAAAACGCTTACACCCACCAGAATGAAGCCAGTGATGAAACTTCGAAACGGTACCCAAATACCATAGACAGTCAGAAAAAAAGTCTTTAAAAAGAGTCTTAAATGTCGAGGGGATCGACTTCATTAAGCATCGCACACAGTACGAACTCCGTAGCTCCAGCGACGACCCCCAGGAGTCTCCGAGAAAAATTCACTCGTGAACCGAAAGACGTAGCTCGGAATCGAACCCACAACCTTCCGAGCGCGAGGCAAACGGCTTGACCACTTCTCCACGGAGACTCCCGGACAGTCAGAAAAACCATTGACCAAGTCCTACGAGAAAAAAATGAAACCCGTAAACTGTTTAGAGAAATTAGAAGTAGACAGTCATAACTTTTGGCCACGTTATGAGAAGAAATAAATAGAAGAACTTGGTGACAGCTGGCAAGATTGAGGAGAAGAGATCAAGAGGAAGGCAGAGATGTAAATACCTGGATGGCTTGGCCATGTGGTATGGTCGAGACAAGAACAATGTTCGCGGGCGATGGTGAAACATGAACGTCCACGCTTATCGGCATGGCACATGATGAATGACCATCTCAAAGGTTGTGGCTTGCACATCTGTCCGTATATAGTGCAAGCCCCATAGTTGTATAGACAGATCAGCATTCAGTGGGTGTGTGGTCAGTGTCACGTCGGTGGTCTTTACTTCCCTGTACAATTTCTGGTACGCATGGCTGCCGGTATACAGCAGATCTTGTGTCATAGAAAACTGACTCTGTAATATTATTACTGTGTTGACAGAATGGGGCACGGACACGTGTGGAAAGTTGCTCTGGATATGAGGTGGATGGTATATGGAAGATGACGTTGTATCTGTGGGAGAAATATCACGAGATGGGCTGGAAGATGACGTTGAATGTGTGGGAGCAATATCAATAGACGGACTGGAAGATGACGTTGAATGTGAGGGATAAATAGAAAGAGATGGACTGGAAGATGACGTTGTATGTGTGGGTGCAATATCAAGAGATGGACTGGAAGATGACGTTGTATGTGTGGGAGCACTATCAATAGACGGACTGGAAGATGACGTTGTATGTGTGGAAAAAATATCAAGAGATGGACTGGGAGATGACGTTCATGTGTGGGAGCAATATCAAAAGATGGACTGGAAGATGCTGGCTGTATTTACTGTGACGTCACCGGGTGGAAACCGTTGTAGACTCATTACAACCGTCATTAATGATTAATATTCTTATATATATATATATATATATATATATATATATATATATATATATATATATATATATATATATATATATTATAATATAACTCATCTGTAATTAGTTAGTTTGAGTTCATTCACGTGCCGTTATTTATCCATATTTATGTGCTTTTTTTTTTTTTTGTCTTCCTGACTAAAACGTCTTTAACTTCTGGTCACTAGCATGACGGATAGGAATTTGAACCGTTAAGCCTCTGGAGTGTTTATGCTTCTGGCTACGGTTTGCAGTCGCATTTTCCTTATGTTGGACTGGTAGTGCATGGTTCCGTCGCTCTGCTACTGAGTTTAGTGCGTGGCGCGACACTGTGAGCTGTGAATTTCGTTTGGAATGTTTTTTACATCTGTCCGCGGTTGTTGTAGCGTGAACTGCATGTTCAGAACGGTGGAGGTCGGCCTGTCACTTGGAATTGACTGGATTGCCTTTTCAGTTCACGGGTGCATTTTTCTGGGAGCCTACTGGTGGTCTTCGCCGGAGCTACGGTGTTCATGCTTTGTGCCATGCTTTCCAGCTGCCCTGCCGAATCATATGGGATACATCCCGGGGCAATGAAGTCGATCCTGTCGACTTTTAATGCAGTGATGATCAGTAAGTAATATGAGGCTGCTGGTTTTCTAGTGACTGCCGCTTCCATCAACGATGAACTGTATTTTCCGTGGAGAACTTTTGTATTGGCATTCTGACGGCGGCATTATGCATAGTGTACATGTGCGGGCTGTTGGCTTGTCGAGACTCTTGTCTATTCCACTTTTCAACTAGGACAGTGATGAGTATTTGGTGTGCTGTTAACTGGCACAGGAAAGGAGGATAATCGGGATGACCGTTGCCGTGAAGTTGGAACCGCGGCTAACTTCATCAAGGGAAATAATACTGCTAACAATGAAAATATGTTACATACAGGATTATGTTTCTTGTCACTAGATATAACACTTGTAGCCATATGTGGTACTTTAAACCGTTTTTGGTAGGTTCGTGTGAGCAGTAAATATGAGTTCGCAGTTCAAGTATCAAGTAGACGTGTATAATACTGAAGTCTATACTTCTTTTTAATAGTATATTAACATTCTGTTAATGTATCTTTTTCTTTGCATCTTTCAGGTCTTTGTGTAAAGGTCCCTGACTGGGAGCGACACATCGTTTCTGCCAATCTGGTGACTAAGTTCCACTGTTAGATTGCTTTGCGATGTCCAACTGTCAGCTGCCAATTTTGCCAAATGAGAAAATTGTGTCGATGCAGAAGCTTGCTGTCGAGAGAATTAGACTCTGGAACGTGTATTGTGCGCTAGTAAGGTAGCCCTCGAGCAAAGCCGATTCCCATGGTGCAACAACAAAGCGCTGATTTATATTCCGGCAATTGTAGATGTATCGAGGTTACAGATGAGCAAGAAAACTAAAGTTTGTGAGAGCTGATGTACTTCATCAGCCGGGCAGAGACCAGAAGGTAATGTCAACTACCATTGCAACGTGTCAAACATCCTCCATAGCGCGAAAGACTGAGAGTTGGCAGTAAACCTGAAAGGCCATGACGTAACCACGGTCTCAGAATATCCATTTTAGCGCACCTGTCAGCTCGTCAGTAAACGGTGATCAAACAAAGAATAATCGAGCAGCACGTTTTCAAGGTGGAAAAACACGGCAACCAGGTCTCCATTCTTAAACAAGACGGGTATGCAGTCAGACTATTGACCGTAGAGTTAGATGCAAACAATCAGGTTCCCAATGCCGCATACGATTTTAAGCAACTGAGACTGCAGAGTAGTCGGGTTCTCACAACCCACAGAAAACGACCTTTGCTAACTCGTACCCGCTCAACTAGCCATCCTGTCAAGTAGGACCATTACACCCCAGCCGTGGATACTGCAGAGTGGGTGACGCCACGGTACAATGGACACTCCACGACACAGTGGACACCCCAATGACACAGTGGACACCGCACAGTGGAGGACATCCCACGACATGAAGATAGATAATTATCTTCAAAAGTCAACCACGCAGCCAAACTGTGACAACCGTTAGAATGATGTGTCTAGTGGAATACAAGGGCTGAAACATTCGACGAGAGGGGGAGGGGTCTTTTTCTGATGATCAGAAGCGTCCTGTCGATGGATCTCATACTATTATAGCAGTATGGAGGTTATTCTACTCGGAGGAGGATATTTCTTCTTCGTCACCGTCGTCGTACACCTTTAGTCGTCAACCTGAACATATTTAAAGAAAGCAGCAGTCAGCTAGAGAGTTTTGACATTTCCATAGTTTGTCCTCAAATGGAGCATATGTAGGTCTAAGTAATTTTCTTTTTCTTTTCTGCGTATGTTGGACACTCTTACAGCAAATATTTAGATGTCATTTTACTAATTCCACAATTACATTCATCAGTATCTCTTATCCTTAATTTATTGAACACATAGTAAATACCTGGATGGCTTGGCCACATGGCATGGTCGAGAAGGAACACTGAGCTGATCCACGACTCTGGTGATCGAGTGAAATGGCGAGTCATGACCGCCAACGCTTTCCGGCATGGCACATGATGGATGGATGGATGGAGTATTTCATCCTGTTATCTCCTGCGTAGAGTCTGAAGATTAATACTTGTTCATTTCGATCGTTTGTAGAGATTGAAGATTGCTACTTGTTTATTTCTATGGTTTGTAGAGTCTGAAGATTTCTACGTGTTCATTTCGCCGTGTTTAATCTGTATCGTATCTGGAAGTCTGGATCTCTGATTTCCACTTGCTTCTATAAGTCATCATCATCATTATCATCTTCTTCCACTTTTTCCGTCAAGAGTCGTGGGGTGGAATAGTTGACGTTCCAGCACACGATAAGTGGCACTGGATAGAGTCATTCCATGTGATTGTACAATGTTTTTGATGTCGTAAATACATTTTCTTCTCTGGCGTAGCAAAAGGTTTCTATAAGTGTTTCATATAAATCTCTTTCCCTCATCAAACGATGCTCGTATATACATCTAGTGGTCAAGACGTTTGACGTTTGACTCGTGAGCCGAAGGTTGTGGGTTCGATTCCGGGCCGCGTCCTTCGGTTTACGAGTTAAATGTTTCGGAGACTCCCATGGGTCGTCGCTAAAAGCTACGGAGTTCGTGCTTTGTGCGACGCTTTCCGTGCTGCGGAAAGAGACCGAGCCATATGGGATAAAAACCCGGTGCACTGAAGTCGACCCTGTCGACTTTTAAGCGACTTTAAGCGACATCCTAGATCATACTGATTTGCACATTCGTCCTAAAATTCAATGTTGTTTTGCTATGCTTCGTAGCATTGTTAACTTTGTGTCAAATTATTAACGTTTCACGTCACCTGTGTCAAGTTATTAACGCTTCAAGTGACCTCTGTGTCAAGTTATTAACGGCTCACGTCATCTTCGTGTGACTGAATTGCCAGTTTTACCTTATTTCCTTGTGCTCTAGAGGTTGTGGGCTCCATTTCGAACTCCGCCATTCTGTTCACAAGATTGTATTTTTCCTCCCTTATCTAAGACAACTCTCTGACGAAGGAGTTTAATTTGTAATCCCGCACACTGAGTTCCAAACACTGAGTTTAAATATTGAGCAAAACCCATAAATGCTCATTGGATTTAGGAGGCCTGGTGTTCCTTGCCAGTGAGAAGCCCTGATCGTTTCGGGTCCACATCGATTGACGGACGTCAGTCGCGGCGATTGGGCAATCTTGAGCATAGCCTACGATGGGTGACGTTGTGATATTCTATTATGATAATTTGCCGTGTGTCCAACGTGTGCTGCGTGGTTACACACCCGCTTCACACGCCAGTGATCCGGGGCTTGTTTCCGGATCCGGTCAGGGATATGCACTACTGACGAGCTCAAACGAGGGCGAAACTCGAGTATAGTGCTTCCATATTGACGTGGATAGGCCTTAGGTTCATACCAGAATACGATCAGCGTTGCCAGTAGTGGGTTGTGCTCAATATTTAAAATTCAAATCCCGAAATAACCAAATTAATCAATTTGATTATTGCTCATTGGATTTAGGAGGCCTGGTGTTCCTTGCCAGTGAGAAGTCCTGATCGTTTCGGGTCCACATCGATTGACGGACGTCAGTCGCGGCGATTGGGCAATCTTGAGCATAGCCTACGATGGGTGACGTTGTGATATTCTATTATGATAATTTGGCCGTGTGTCCAACGTGTGCCGCGTGGTGCACTACTGACGAGCTCAAACGAGGGCGAAACTCGAGTATAGTGCTTCCATATTGACGTGGATAGGCCTTAGGTTCATACCAGAATACGATCAGCGTTGCCAGTAGTGGGTTGTGCTCAATATTTAAAATTCAAATCCCGAAATAACCAAATTAATCAATTTCTTCATTCATCCAATTTTTCTTAGCTATTTTACCTCTCTCCGGTAATACTTCTTTGCTAGTTTGATGAATGGAGTCCCTTAACATTTCCCATTGTTCATTTATACTCTTATTTTAGCTATTGCATTGTACCTATTTTTCACAGTCACTCTGTATTGTTCTTGCATTTCTTTATCTATTTTCAGAACCTTTTTATTAAGTCTCATGTTCTTAACCATTTTTCCCCACTCTTTAATCTTACTTTTATTTGTCCACATAGTGGTACATGATCACTACTACAGTCCACCACTGCAGTCATTAAAAATACACTCTATACTTTCACAGTGACTCTATACTTACAGACAATGTGTAAAACACTGCCAGATTTCTTTACTATGATCTGACTAAACATACTAAGTACAATCACGCATGGCACATTGACAGGCACACTTCAAATATTGTCAATCACACATGATGCGTTATTAGTTGTCGAAAAGGTGAACGTGTTACAGCTCCATAAAGTAAGCCTCTGTATTGCTAAACAAGTAAAGTAATATAGTTATTACTGTTTTTTAGTATCTTAGAGCAGAAGCGATCCCATATTAATGTAAATTTCACAAATAAGTTGCGTGTCCTTTACAGGACGTTGCATTCAGCCATAGCATTTGCTGGCTGGTTGTGACTTACTAGTCAATGTTACGTTCAATGGTTTGCCATTGCTTTCTGAATGACCGACGCTTCATGCCATCGGAATCAATGGAAAGCTAATCTATCTGCTTCCAAATCACTGGCGGTTGATTTCGAATCCTTCGACTCGGTGTGTCGGGATCTGTGACACTATGCTACACTAACCCCTCGACATCAACCAGTTGAGATATGATAATGTGCGGGAGTGAGGGCGGATGCAGGACGGTGTTTATGTAAATGTGTCACCTGTTACAGTTCGATTCGGTTAATCACATCAGACAACACACATATGCTGATCGCGTGAAACTCGAGCCCAGTGCTTGTATGAACATCAAGCAGTTGTTATTCCTGTTTTACTGGTTAAACTAGAAAGATAAACTAGAATGTTCCCACATCAGGTGCAGTCAGAGATATACACGTGTTTATCTATACAACTGCACACAAGCCTTTTGCTCCCTTTTGAGAATTACATGGGCGTCTTCGTGGCGAAGTGGCTAGGCTGCCAGCCTCGCGTTCTCGATTTGGAGGTTCGATTCCGGCCTCCATCCTTCGTTCACGAGTGCAAATCAAGAGGGTCGTCGCTGGAGCTTCGAAGTTGCTGCTTTGTGTGACGCTTTCGGCAGTCTGCCTCGCACTTATATGACAGGCAACGATCAAATATCAAATCTAGGTATTTTATTATTACTTCTTTTAAATATCTGTTCATTTAGAGATATGCTAGACAGGTGTGCTTTCCATACAGAGTCCTTCAACGAACACCACAATACACTGATCTTCCAATTGTTCATTATGGAACTGATTTGTTCATACGATGCTTTTTGGAATCTGTCCGATTAAGTAACACATCATTTTCGAACGTCAAGATTCAACCTGGCCCAGTGTTTTGTACTCTGTCCAGTAATGCTGGACGTTGAACAACGCCGCTGTCAATGAAGAGCCATGAAGTTTGGCAGGACATCTGTGTTGTGGTTCCGATGTCCTCGTTACGAAATGGAACGACGATGTTCATTCCGTCTGTGCAGCTGCGATCCAGTTTAGCTGCCAAAGGTTAAAGTTACAATCCCTCAAGAATTGCATGAGATATGCGACGTCTACATAATTATTCTTCGACATGTATTGTCACATCTTGCTTACTTTGAAATCACTTACATTCATCCATTCATTCATTCATTCATTCATTCATTCATTCATTCATTCATTCATTCATTCATTCATTCAGTAGCATGTCCTTTGCAGAACTACGCGCCCATAACAACGGTCATGGAAATTTCTCAATCATAAGCAAGATGTCCCGCTTCCGATACACCCATCTTGAGATCATTTGCCACACCCTGCACCCATTTTCTTCTCTTTAACCGTCTTATTCTTATCTTCCAGGGTATATACCGCTCCATGATTGTTCTCTGCACACTTTCATGACGTTTCAATGAACCAATATATTTTAACTGTCTTTGTTATATCGTCTTTTATAGCCAACCTTCTTCAATATTCAGTTCTTGTCACTTGGGTTCATTTGTTCTTTTCGGTATACAGGATATACCTAGAACCTGTCTATAACATTTAAATTCAAGGGCATTTATGCGCTGTTTATTTTTTTTTTTTTTTTTTTTTGGTGGTGTAAGTGTCCAGTTCTCACATGAGTATGTTGCAATGGGAAAGGTGCATGCTCTTAAAAATAATTTTTTTGTTCAGTTCTATCTTAGATACGTCGTAGGCAACTGTATCATCATTGTCACGTGCTGTCGTCTATGATTTATAGCTGCCGATAGTATCTAGAAGCAATTGTGTACTCCCGGAAATGGCTTGATAATCTGAGTGACTATTGTTTCCAGCCATTTGCCAGATACATGTTGTGAGGTGTTGATTCTGTAACCGCTAAGTTACGAAGGATCTCGCCCAGGTTTGGCAGCGACATCAGATAACTGTGTAACAAGTCATCTGGTATCCTAGAATTCTATATGCAGACATTGAAATCCCCAAGAATACGAGAATGCTGCATTTCTGCAACACTCAGCTGCTGGGTGTGCTCATTGTGTGCGTCATTAGGTCCGGCTCATTGTTCTTCCTGTCTCGTAATGCATAGTGTATATCTCTTACAAAAGCAAAGTCCTCATACAGTTGGCCAAGTAATATATAGCTTGTATCTCTAACAAATGCAGAGTCCTCTTATAGTTGGCCATGTATAGCACTCTGATTGTTCTATCTCTAGTGTTTTAGGGGGCATTTCTATCACGTCTGCCTGCCTGAGTGATGTATGGCGGTGTAAATTGTGCCCCTTCTTTGTATCGGTCTTTAGCAGAGTGCCTACCGACGTATCGATGCCTGGTGCTGACGGCTAACTCTGGTTATCAGTTAGTGCAAATGCCAGAATTGTGAGGTTTTATCGTCAGCTGCATCAGTCACAAATCTATCCCATTTTCTTTTCTTGACTTATCTGGTAAAAGTTTTGTTTTCCGTCGTGAATTTCTTCCACCCCATCATTATTTTGTGGTCGATCCGTTCGTACTTGGTGTAACTACTTTAATCGCTTGTTTGTTTGCTATCCAGGCCTTTTCAGCTCGCTCACTCCTTTGCAATGGTTGATAAAAATCTGTTGTCATCGCCTTTTGTCTGGCCTTTCTGTGAAGCTGACACATTTTTTGAGAGACGTCTATTTTGAAGACCGAAATCTGAAACATTTTTAATTGCTTAATTTTTTATGGTTATTTTTAGTTGACATGTGGTTTATTTTCTATGGGCATTGTTTTAGTTACTGTATGTGTGTTTGCTGCTGTGTTTTTAAAGTTCAGAAAAAGATATTCTTTTTCACTGTGTGATGTGACAGGTGAGATTAACTCTTTTAATCACTTAGCACTATTTGAGAGGAGGACCGCTTCATCTGCATGTCTGAGTTCTCGTATTGGGATGCCATCAAATATGAATAGATCAAAATTGTCCGGCTCTCATCTTTGTTTTGTTTGTTGTTGTTTTGTTGTTGTTGTTTTTTTTTTTCAACGTTTCTCGTTATATTTTTGCATAGATGAGAAACGAATGCAGCCATATATTATTTCCCTGTGCAACTCAAACAAGTTTAATATTGAGTCGGCTACTCTGACAGCTGCTTGTTGTTCATGATACAACGATTTACTTGTATGGATCAAATCTTCTGGAAATTCCATCTCTCATGGCGTTTCAATGGTTATTACGATGAGCACAGTCGACGGTCTTATTATATTCTACGAAACGAAACAAGTATGATGGTATACATTGTACTCTGCTTGTTTTTCTCGTTAAAAATCTCCTGAATGTATTTATCAGGCTGAACTAATTGTACGTCGCCTTTATTCTGTGACGTCCGCTTCTTTCTGTCATCAAGTGCTATATTGATTTATCTTGCTACAGGAATCTTCAAGATCTCGACCCTTCGTTGAATGGCAGTCGTCAGTTGAAAATTCGAAAACTGTTGTATCAATTTCTCTATATTCTTATGTTGTCTGTTTTGCCTTAGCATGCCTTCTTCTATTTCTTTGCCTTAGTGTGCATAAACCTCATTGCTTCTCGTCGTACTTTAAAACATGAAAATATAGTTTGGATGATCGGCCGTAGGTTGCACTCAGTCAGCGGCAGAGACCAAGAGGTGGATCCAAAACGGAAAGGAAGAACCGGCTTCCTAGTAGAGTGTGGCGCCGTCAGCGGGGCAAGAGGAAGAAACACGGCAACGGAGACGAATGGAAGCCACTGAGGCCGTGGCGAGGGATGAAGCTGGCTCCCCACGACCACACGTGCTAAGGGGCAAGCACAGGCTGCACGGGCTCTCCTCGCCGAAGGCGGGAGGGCTTGAGAGTGGACATGGTAACAGCGAAGGGACAAGCGTAACAACAGAGATAACAATTGTGACCGAACGTTTCCATGGCAGGGGTAAGACTCCCGGAGTCATGACCCGGACGGGACTCCCCCCAGAGAGTATCAAGAGCTAAAAGATCCGAAAGACTTGGGGAAGGGGGTTCACTTCTGACGATGAGAAACCCCTTGCCGTGTTTGCTCTGCGTCGGAGTTTTTACGATTGGAATTTGTTTTGATTCTATATATACAAGGGAGCTTCAAATGTAGAAATTACAATAACCATGTCATTGTCTGTCTTGTAACCTGTCAATAGTTTTGTTAGTTATGCCAAGAGTGTTGAGCACCTGACATCACGGTGCAGACGAACACGGTGACGTCACAAGGACCGTTTAAAGATGGTCGCTTATTTTTTCACACACACCAAAAAGGAGCAGTGGACTGTTATGCGATATTTGATTAGTGAAGGGGTGAAACCTATAGCAATTCATCAACGAATAAAGATTCAGTATTGTGATGCATGTGTGTCAGTCCAGCAAGTGTATAAGTGGACTAGGAAGTTTCAAAGAGTCGTTACTTCTGTGACAGACTGTTCACGGCCAGTTCATGCACACTGAGTAGTGGCCCCAGAGACTTTGTTTTCTCTAGGAATCCAAGCACTTTATCGGCGCTGGAGGAGTTGCATTGAACGCAGTGGTGACCACATCGAAACAATAGCACATTTGCTCTTTACTTTTTCTTAATATATTCACAACAATAACAAACATTTAAGGTTTTGTTGTGAAGCCGCCTCGTATATTTCGCTAGATTTCAGTTTGTATTTTATGCACTTTTATTCTGAGTATTATTGTTGTCGGGGAAATAGAGAAGAGGAGGCCATAACATAGATGTATTCAAGATGTGACAGATGATTTTACATATGACAACATAGATGCATTCAAGATGTGACAGATGATTTTACACATGACAACATAGATGTATTCACGATGTGACAGATGATTTTACACATGACAACATAGATGTATTCACGATGTGACAGATGATTTTATACATGACAACATGGATGTATTCACGATGTGACAGATGATTTTACATATGACAACATAGATGCATTCAAGATGTGACAGATGATTTTACACATGACAACATAGATGTATTCACGATGTGACAGATGATTTTACACATGACAACATAGATGTATTCACGATGTGACAGATGATTTT
Organism: Cepaea hortensis; assembly: GCA_963921405.1. Classification (NCBI taxonomy): domain Eukaryota; kingdom Metazoa; phylum Mollusca; class Gastropoda; order Stylommatophora; family Helicidae; genus Cepaea; species Cepaea hortensis. Next base: position 36,455,289 of record OY992881.1, read on the forward strand.
ACACATGACAACATAGATGTATTCAAGATGTGACAGATGATTTTACATATGACAACATAGATGCATTAAAGATATGACAGATGATTTTACACATGACAACATAGATGTATTCAAGATGTGACAGATGATTTTACACATGACAACATATATGTATTCAAGATGTGACAGATGATTTTACATATGACAACATAGATGCATTCAAGATGTGACAGATGATTTTACACATGACAACATAGATGTATTCAAGATGTGACAGATGATTTTACACATGACAACATAGATGTATTCAAGATGTGACAGATGATTTTACATATGACAACATAGATGCATTCAAGATGTTACAGATGATTTTACACATGTCAACATATATGTATTCAAGATGTGACAGATGATTTTACACATGACAACATAGATGTATTCACGATGTGACAGATGATTTTACACATGACAACATAGATGTATTTAAGATGTGACAGATCATTTTACATATGACAACATAGATGCATTCAAGATGTGACATATAATTTTACACATGACAACATAGTTTCATTCAAGATGTGACATGATTTTACTCATGACAACATAAATTATTCAAGATGTGACATGATTTTCCCACGACATCATAGATGTATTCAAGATGTGACAGATGATTTTACACATGATAACATAGATGTATTCACAGTGTGGCAGATTATTTTACACATGACATTATAGATGCATTCAAGATGTGACATATGATTTCACACATGACAACATAGATGGATTCAAGATGTGACATATGATTTCACACATGACAACACAGATGTATTCAAGATGTGACAGATGATTTTACACATGACGAAATATATGTATTCAAGATGTGACAGATGATTTTATACATGACAACATAGATGCATTCACGATGTGACAGATGATTTTACACATGACAGCATAAATTATTCAAGATGTGACAGATGATTTTCCCACGACATCATAGATGTATTCAAGATGTGACAGATAATTTTACACAATATAGCAACATAGGCACGACACCTTATTAAGATATAAAGATATTTCGGAAGACTATTATGATTGGGGGTGGGGTTGGGGGTGGGGGTTCTGCATAGGTCAAGCCCGTGGATGATGATACTGATTCTGTCATCATGAGTGGTATCGTTACAGACGCAAAGCTGTTGATGTGTCAGGGTTGGGTTTAATTATTCCCCACCTGGAGCATCCTGGGAATATACTTATCTGGCTAACAAAGACAGGATCAATGATGGCCTCACTGTGATGAAGTCTGCCGGGGGATCAAGCTGTGGACGCAACGAAACCGCAAGCGAGTCACAGATATTTCCCGCAATGTTAGTTGACAATCAACACCCACATCTTGCACCCACCACTTGGATAGCTCATCAGTATGCCGTGAATGAATGTGTTGCTTGCCTGAGTGGATGCAATTAGGTCAACTCCAGTCCCCAGTTCGTTACGTCGTACAAGAATAAGTGGGGTTCGACAACAACAACAACAACAGCAACGACAACTACGACGTTGACGACAACAACAACACCATTACACAGACGCCTTTTCCTGCTCACAAACGCCATTGAGGATAGGTCCATTTTGATATTGTTCCATTTATGTGTTATTTCTCTTTAGGTTTATAAATCGCTGTGCTTGTTTGCTGTTCAGTCGTCACTTGCATTCGCTGAGCTTGAATGTTATTATTGGAACAGTATACGTTATAACTATCTAAACAAACAATAGACATCAATCACAACATGCCCGAAAGACTGAATTTTATTGGAAACAATTCATGGCATCAGCAATTCTAGAAATTATCTAAAATCTCTATCTAGTATTCACAGAAAAAGAACTTAATAATTAACACTGCTGGACATTCACAAGTAAGAAAAGCTACAGAACGACTATGCAGGAACACGCAAGTAACTATGTATAATATAATAATAACGTGCATCTACTAAGGTCGGAGATCGAGTAGCGCTCAACACAAAACATAACCATTAGACTACGTTTGCTTAATGTAAAGTACCATAGTGCTGTTTACTAGCTTAGAATGGTTACACTAAAGCAGGATAATTAGTTATATTTTGAAAAGGAGCCGTTTAAAAGAAGTCAGAAGTCTGATCACAACATTGCATAGGTTCAACAGTATGAAGAACATGATGGCACTACAGTATTGTAGAGGTTCAACAGTATGAAGGACTGATTACGGACAACATCATCAAATAAAGCTAAGTGATTATTTTGAGAACATGCCCCTTTTCTTTTGGCAACATTTGAATGTGAAACATTGACCATTTCAAACCCTGGAATGATAAAAGTCCAGGCGTTTGAACTTTAGTGTTTTAGAAACATTATTATAATACAGGAAAACATTAGAAACATTATTATAATACGTCACCAAAGAATTGAGCTTGTATGGCTACTTGAAGTTCACTAAATTCTGTACAGAAGCAGTGTACAAGGTGAAAATCGCAGAGAATGCTCGCCTCAACAAATCACTGAGCACTGAAAAGGTAACAACGTCAGTACTAGACAACCCAGAGAAGTATGTGAGGAACTTATCGTCATACGTACTCAACAACATTGAAACAGAGGCCCTTGCATACGGATTAAAATTATGCATAAAGCCTAAACACATCAACCGTGTTGAGTCGCAAGCACAGTTTGAAATGTTGTTTGATCAAGTCTCCAAGTTATCACCTACCTCTGCTGAGTCGGTCGGGTGGCTGAAGGCCAAACTGGTAGATTTAGAACACCAGTATCGCACAACACCCTCTAAACCAGTGTTTCCCAACCTTTTTTGTACCATGCCCCACTTAAGCCTTTCTAAAATTCATATTGCCCCCCTCCCCCGCCCTACGCCCCCCCCCCTCAACATATACATTATTTTTAATATTCAAAAATTGAAATGTTCACTAAAGAAACTTGAATGATAGGTTTTAGGAAGAAATCACTAGGTAATTATTGAGCAAACACAGTAAGTACATTTTCAAAACATATAATGGAGAACTGAAATTCAAGTACAAAATAATTTTAATGAAAGATTTTTCTATATTATTTTAATTATTAGTAATTATTTATTATTTAAATTTAGTGAGATCCTTGCGCTTGATGCTTGCTGCAAAGAGATCTTATGTCAGGTTCCAATTTAGTTAACTTCAGTCTCAAGTCTCCCCGTTTTGTTATATCCAGCCGATTTCTTCCATTTTCGAATTGCCCCCCTTAACAATCGAATTGCCCCCCTGTGGGGCGTGGGCCCCACGTTGGGAAACACTGCTCTAAACAGACGTGTCCGCTGACCAACGAACACCTTACTGCCTTAAAAGCGTTAAAGGCTAACAAAACCCTCGTCATACTGAAACCTGACAAAGGGAGCGGTACAGTACTGATGGACATGTCAGATTACCAGAGAAAAATGGATGTAATATTGTCAGATGAATCCAAATTCAGGATAGATCAAAAAGTAAACAAGTCGGAGGACCTGGATGCTATAATGAGGAAAGAGATCCAGTCACTTGTGAATGCGGGACTCATCAGTGAGGCCACTGCAAAAACGCTCACACCACGTGGCTCGCACACTCCTCAGATGTACGGTCTACCCAAACTTCACAAGCCCGGCATCCCGCTAAGACCTATCCTGTCCATGGTTAACTCTGCACAACACCGAATGGCGAGATGGTTAGCCGAAATGTTAAAGCCAGTACGACAGTCCTTCGATCCAAAAATACTCAGAGATACATTCCAACTGGTGGAATTATTGGATACTATGGACATAAATAACAAACACATGGCATCCATGGATATAGCCTCCCTATTCACTAACGTTCCATTAGAGGAGACAGTGAAAATAATAAGGGAACGCATTGAAGACAAACAACTAAAATTAGGCATACCAACACCTATTCTGGAGAGGCTACTACTACTATGTACCGCCAACATCCAATTCAATTTTCTAACTAAGTCATACCGCCAAATTGACGGAGTGGCCATGGGGAGTCCTCTTGGTCCTATTCTAGCGGACATCTTCATGGCACACTTAGAAGAAAAGAGATCCTCAGACATCAACAACTTGGCCTTTTACCGGCGTTATGTGGACGATATACTAATTATCACCACAGACGAGCTACAAGCAACATCGTTTAAGGCACAATGAACAAGACGCATAAAAACATCTCTCTATCTATGGAACACGAACACAACGAAGCGTTACCGTTCCTAGATATTCTAATGAGACGTAGAGCAGACGGCACAATTCAAAGATCGGTGTATCGCAAAGAAACATGGACTGGCCAATATCTAAATTTTCATAGCTTCACACCTGTCCAGTACAAACGGGGCTTAGTACGGACCTTGTTTGACCGTGCTAGGAAGATATGCACCCAGGACACACTGACAGAGGAATTTGAAACTCTGAAGAATGTCTTAAACCTGAATGGGTACTCCACAGGATTTATAAAGCGCCATTGCCAACAGCCCAAACCCAAAGCAGACGTAACTACAGTCCCTAAACTCAAGGTATTCATCCAGCTAACCGTTCGAGGGGATGACGTAATGCAACGTCTACAAGACCGGCTTACTACAGCAGTAGGTCGAACATTCTGTGCGGCAACTCCAGTCATTAGATGTAAAACCGTACCCATTCCTACACCAACAGTCAAAGAGCCTGTTCCTCTGTACGCCACAAACAATTGTATTTACCAATTCACATGTAGATGCCAGGCCGTTTACATTGGTCGAACGGAGAGACAGCTTAACAAACGGGTGTCAGAACACATACCTCAATGGGTCAACAAGATACAACACACAGGAGTGGCTAGCCGCGAGGAGCCGACACACCGGAAGCTCCCGGCGTCTTCAATCGGCAGACACATTGTCGCCAGTGGTCACGTTGTGTCCAGAGACACTGCATTTCGCGTGTTGTTTAGAACACAAAATATTCGCTTGTTAAAATTTTCAGAAGCAATTATGATCTATCAACGCAAGCCAGAATTGTGTAAACAGAAAGACATGTTAGTCAGCTTAAAATTACCGTGGTAGATAAGTGACATTACTGTGCGAAATTGTGTATATTTCAACTTGAAGGATTTATCTAGTTAATTTCACGTAAGTTGTGTGATTTCTGCAGTATGTACCTGACGAGATGCAGCGAAATATGCCAGGCAATAAATCGTGCAATCTATTGTTTGTGTCTTCGTTATTCAAAGCCTTCGTATAGTCAATAAAGCTATTGATCTTTGTTTACTTCTATAGAACGTTCAATTACTGTTCTCGGTATATACACAGCATTTACTGTGCCCTTGTCTTCTACAAACCCATATTGTTCTTCTATTTCGGGTTGTATAATAAAGTTTGTTCGTTCGTTCGTTCGTTCGTTCCTAACTCTTTGCATGATAATTATCAGCAGAATCTTAGGCGATGTGGTTCATTATACTAATTGTTCTATGTTGATCGCATGCCACATCAAACAACACATATGTTTTGGCGGAACTGTAATGGAAGAAGTGATTTCTGGAGGAAGGAGAAGAAGAAATCGACCAGTAGAAGTACAGAAACGTGACTTTAAAACATCATAGACTTAAAAATACACGAATATGAGAGACTGTCGGATTAATCAGAGTCTGTTGTGATGAAAGCGAAGTTGTACAAAGAACATGCCTTGCTGTGAAAAGACAAGAGGGGCAGCAGTGAATAAAACTGAGAGAAGCCTACATTAAAATGATTACATGTTTCAGCTTTAAATGCCGTGCTTGTTTTTTTTTAATTGCTCACAAATAAACAAGCTTCAAGAACAACTACGAAGTTGTCAGTTCTAGTTTTATTCTATTCAAACTGGTTTCAAACTGGTCTCAACTGCAAGTGGCTCTGTATACACATTCACTAGCTCTCACTCAGTTATGGCTACAGGAATCGTAAAACAGAGAATAGTTCCAGATGTTGTCGTTAGTGTCCATTTCACAATTACTGAAACCTGAAAAAGAAAGTATTACAATTAATCAGGAAAATGTTCCAACTGGATATTCACATAGTCCAGGCGATGCGACGATGATCGTGTCTATTCACACCCTCTTGTCTCTTGTGCTGCCAATCATTTCTGATACTGATGTTTTTCTATGCCATGATCCACACTGTCCACATCTTCTATCTTGATCCCCCCTGCCTCTCCTCCGTTCCTGTTTTCCTATTGTGGCAACATATTCCAGCTTTCCTCTTCTCATAACACGCCCAAAGAATGTGGACTGTCTTACTCTGATGTGAGCAGCTTCTTCCCTTTAGGAATTATTTTCTTTTAAGATCTCTTCATTGCTCTTTCTATCCGCACACGATTTACTCATCTTTCTTCTATATAACCACATCTCCACAGCTTCCACATAATTCATCACATGTCTGTCAATTGTAAAAGATTCGCTTCCGTACATGAAGATTATCTTAATATAGCACTTAAGAATACTTTTCCTCTCCTCCATTCACAACAAAATACGCAGTGGATAATCTGAATTCTGCACACGTAGACTGGATTCGTATGTATTCTAGTCATTTGTTTATTCGTGCCAGGGTGCACTAGGACGCCGCCCCAGAACATTAATTTAAGCAACCAGGGCGCGCCCTGACTCACAACCTGACAGTAAATTTTTGGTTTTTAAATTTGCTACAGTTAACATTTATTTGTTGTGTCTATCTAAACACAACACTAAAGTACACACTGACTTCCTTGTTATATAAAAACAAGATCATTATTATTTTACTGGGGCATTTAGTAACAATAATAAACAACATGGTAACAATTGTGTGTGACTCAGAATTAGTTAGCTAGTTAGTTTATTCGTTAGTTCGTTGATTGGTTAATTTGTATTTTTTTTTTTTTTTGGTTAGTTTTGTTAGTTTGGTTAGTTTGATTAGGTAAGTTAGTTTAGTGTATGACCTATTCTATACGATTTCTTGCCGTCAATGAACGTGTATACGGGACCTTCTATTCTAACGTCCTTGTCCGAGAACGTAGTGCAACTGTAGTGTCAGGTAAAGCAAAGGACAGCGAGAGACTGGGTCTAAAAATATTACTTCAGTTTCCTGGTACCCACTCTCGACTGGCCTAACCAAAAATTAAAACTAAGGACAATTTTGAAAAACAATTTTCGACGGCTGACTGTTTTCTTTTTCAAGTGTATTTCACTAAGGTTTCTTTGTTTTGATTTCACCTTTCCATGATAATCAACCCATCTTTCTCAACTCTAATATATCCACATTCAGCGGCATAGCTTACCTCTTCTTGTTCATACCCAGTGTTTCTCCACTATGTAATATTGTAGCGTACACACGACACTTCATAACTTTAAAGATAAAAGATACGAGTTTGTTAGACTGTTGTATAAACTTCCCCGTTGAGTAAGCAAAACCGGTGGAATTCTAATAGTCATAAGCAACCACATTCTGCTAATGTTAAGCCACTGTATCTTCTTTAAACTGTTTCAACGATATGGGTCTTTAGTCTCAATTGTTGTTCGCCTATTGTGCAACCACAACCCTACAAATCGGCTTCGGGACAAGTGTTCGTCACTGGTAGTGCCTGTCCCACTATTTTCCCCTCCGCATGCCTTCCCGACCACCATACATTCTATGGGAAGGCGAAGATCATACACTTGGTGCACTGTGGTTCAGTTTTCACGTAAATTTTCAACTTGGCCGGGAGAAAGCCAAATTCTTTCCCTCGGCCGTTTAGCCTATATCCCAGCCTCAGAAGTCGCTATTCGCTACACCACAACGAACGCCTTAACCGTTATGTTATCTTCTTTGCACCGGTGTCTGTGGCTAAGGGCTTGCGAACGCGGTTTGTGAGCCCGTATACCCGGGTTCGAAACACGGCGGTGCTGGTTTTTTCGAAAAAGGTGTAGGGGCCGGTCGTTCAGAAAGCAATGGCAAACTACTGAACGTAACACTTGCCTAGTACATCAACAGCAGCTGAAAACATGCTGGTGTTGACTGCAACGTCCCGTAAGGGATACGCAACACAATTTTATTTATCTTCTTTGCATAATTTCCATAGCAAGAGAACACGACCTTATGTAATCGACGAGACGAAGCCAGAAGAAGTTAGTCTCCTCTTCCATTACTGTAAACGTGCTAGGTTGGGATTTTCGATCCCTCGCCCTTTTTGTGCTGCGGAACGTGATCTTCGTATGGAGCCTTGCGCTAACATTAGCAATTTCTGCGCAGCTTGCTACGGTGGCGGACTTGAACAATGCATCTCTATGCTGGTATCCACTGTCACGTAAGCCATCCCCCACTACGCTAAGGAGCGATGTCCATTTAACAAGATGGTTGGTTGGACTCTCAATAGAAAGAGACAGTAAAAGCAAAACTTCGTTATTGATTTGTTTTTAAAGAAACGACATTGTCGAACACAAAGGTAAACTTCAACATCCGACTTACTGTTGGCCACTTTGGATTCACTGGTATGTTAGTTGTGAATGTCACCAACTCTGCTGTCTGGATTGGGCATTTCATTCCATGGCAGGCATCAGTGTCGTTCAGTTTGTACGGCACCGTGATGGGCCCTAAACTAGCAAAGGCCTCAGTTTTGGCGCTGTCTATTGTGGTGTCTTTGAAGAAGAGAACAATCAGAAACGTCATACGCAAGCAAAATGAGGAATGGCAGCGTAATTATAAGAGCTGTCGCCTTCCAAACATCGGTAGTCGGGAGTTCAATTACCTAGCAGTGGCAAAGCTGAACGGGGAGCGAAGATAGTGTAGGGTCTAGCAAGCATTCCCGTAGTCCTGGTGGTCATGTGTTCAAATCCCCTTGGAGGCTGATTTCTTAAATTACCTTGGTATCAGAAATTGCCATAGGAAGTAAAGTCGACAGGTATGCTCTTGACAACATCCCCCATGGAGTGCCTACTGGGTTATACAACACGGGACTAGCACCATATACCCAATAGGTGTGTAAGAGGATCCTTGAAATGTGTAACTTGTTCAGTCACAGTGAAAGAAACACTCAACGTTAGCAACCACTTCAATCAACCATGTGCCATCCAGAAACACTCAACGTTACCAACCACTTCAATGAACCAAGTGCCGTCTCCAAGATGGATCCTCATCAAATTGTATCTCCCTCTGATTATCCTCTGTTATCCATCAGATTATTTTTCGTCCACACCTTCAGTGATAAAAACTCTCCGGTGGAGCAAGCATGACAGGGGCCCTCTGATCGTCAGAAGTGTTCCGTCTACTCAAAATGTTTCGGCCCTTTTACTTTCATGACACTCAGTGGCTAGATCAAGGGTAAAAGAACAAGGAGAAAGGCAGAGAAGTAAATACCTGGATGGCTTGGCCACGTGGTATGGTCGAGACAAGAACAGTGAGCTATAACCCCAATTTTAGTCTGGCTCTGGTGATCGAGTGAGATGGCGAAACGTGACCGCCCAAGCTTATCGGCATGGCACATGATGATGATGATGATGATGATGATGATGATGATGATGATGATGATGATGATGATGATGATGATGATGATGATGATGATGATGATGATGATGATGATGACACTGTTAAGGTTTTGATTTGTAGCCCCCTCGTAATAATAATAATAATGAAAATTAGCACCAGTAAAACAGAGGTAATGACTATAACCAACGAAGAAAACACAAAACACATTCATCTAAAAGAGATAAAATTAGTTGCATATCCTTTGCAGGACGTCACAGAACCCCACATTTTGCTGTTTGTGATCTCTTGGTAAGTTTACGTTGCCATTGCTTTATGAACGACCGGTACCCATATCATTTCATTAATAAAATTAATGCAAGGCGGTGTGCTGGAAAATCACCCTCAGCTGTGTTTCGAACGCGGTATGCGGGATTACGAACTGCGTCCATAACACCTTCACCACAAAACCGGCCATCTAAAAGACTACCTCCTGAAACAAGTAAAGAGCTTCAAGTACTTAGGAAGTATAATATCAACAAATGGCACATCAGAAGACGAGATCGAAAATAGATGCAATAAGGCAAACCAACTCATTGGACCAATGGCACCAATGCTAAAAAAAAAATAAAAATAAAAAAAACACGTCTCAATAATTACTAAGAAAACATTCTGCAACACACGTCTTCCAACCAACTCAATGCTTCCAATGAAAAACCTGGACAATGACAGAAAAAGAGAAAAGAAAAATCACAAGAGAAATTAGATTCCTGAGACGTATACACAATGTATCAAGAAGAAAGGAAATCATAAATGAAGAAACCAGGACCTACTACTTCTAGACTTCATCTTATAGCCAATACCACGAGTCGTTAGTGAACATGTCTGTCCAGTTATATCTGATACCGATGTTCCTCCAGCCATGATGTCAAACTGTTCAGCATCTTCTCTCTTGGCTCCCCTGTCCCCACCCTCACCCCAAAACTTTCCGGTTGTGATGAATACGCTAGCTTTCCCCCTCTCAAGACATGCTCAAGAAATGTGGACTGTCTTCTTCTGAAGCGAGTAACCAGTTCTCTTTGTGAATTAACTTCTGTCAATATATCTTCGCTGCTCTTGCTTTCAATCCACGGTGTTCTCGTTATTCTTCTTTAAAACACATCTCCGCAGATTCCACATGATTCCTCACTTGAATGCTAATTGTCCATGATTTGCATCCGTACCTCAGGATTGTCTCTATATAGCTCTTAAGAACTCTTCCTGATCTCCATTGACAACAATAAATTGCAGAGAATATTTTTTATGTAATGAAATACTGCCTTAACTTGGGCTACTCTACATTTAATTTCTTTAATATGTCTTGTGACGTGTACAGATAAAACTAATATGGAAAAAGCAATATATGTTAATGAGTTAAAATTGGAAGTGGTGGAAAATGTAGAATATCTTGGGTCATTAATTACCAACAATATTGGCACAATGAAGGAAATTAAAAGACGAATATCTACTGCTCTTCAAAAGATAAGACAACTGAATAAAGTGTGGTGTGGGACAGAGAGAACTACAAAAGTTAGATGTTTTTAAGAGCGTCATCTTTCCCATTGCAAAATACGCCTGTGAGACCTGGACACTTACTACATAAGTTGGGCAGCGCATAAATGCTTTGAATAATAATGCAGTAGACGGGTTCTTAGAATATCTTGGATACAGAAAAGAACAAATGCATTTAAACGACAAGAGCTGAATATTGAAGAAAGCTGGCTAATAAAGACGATAAAACAAAGAAAACTAAAATATTTTGGTCACTTGAAACGTCATGAAAGTCTCTAGAGAATAATCATGGACGCGTATATGCCCGGGAAGAGAGCAAGAGAAAGGCCAAAAGTTAAGATGAGTGCAGGATGTGGCAGATAATCTCCAGGTGGGTGTATCTGACGCGGGACATCTTGCTTAAGTTTTTCTGAAGGTTGCTATGGGAGCGGGGTTCTGCAAGGAACATGCTACTGAATAAGTGAATGAATGAATGAATGAATGAATGAATGAATGAATGAATACATCATCCATCTGTTGTTATGAAAGTAGCCACATACTTAAATATATTAACTTGTTTCAGATTGGTTCCAATTACTATGCTGTCGCATTTGGATATACAATGGGACAATGCTTATCGGCATGGCACATGATGATGAATAACAATTCTTTTTTTTTCCTTTGAATCAGACTGATGGAGATATCTATGTGCACTTAATTTCCCAATCTTGACACTCGCATCATAGTGTCTATAGAGTAGCTTTGCATGTCACGAGTTTACTGTTAAGTTACTCATATAACTTACTTGATGTAAACTTAATGGTCAGTACGATGGTTGAATTCCTCTTAAACTGGCACGGCACTTTCGGACATGGATTAACATCAATTTCTTGTATATTTGATAATTGGGGCCCTGCAGTAGAATATTAATACAAGTGGTCATAATAAAAGAGGGTGGAACAGATAACGATGTCAGAATAAAAAATACTTAGAGGAATCCTGAAAGTTTCGTGAACAGAGACGAAAACAAACGGCAAGACTTTGACTTTGACTCATCAAAACAGTAAGGAACACACGTGTAATTTATGAAACATATCAACAGCCAGGGTTCAGGGAAGAGATTTGGATTGTGTGAAAAAAAATACTGGGCAAGATAAGCAAAGGAAGGAAGACAGAAAAAGAGATATATGTGCACAGCTGAAACATGTGAACAGCAAGTGATAATCTAAACATCAATACCTTCATTAACTTTTCTAATGCCAAACAAAAAAATAAGTGTGGATGAAACAAGGTACACAATCAAATGAACAACTATTATAATGTAAATTTCCGTTCATTGAGCATTGAAATTACGGAAACATTTGTGGAAAGAGAGATAGAGGAAGACAGCATGAGAAAATGCTTGACAGTCTAGTGTAACGTACTGAAGAAAGTCAACATATGAATTGATCAATGATATCGGAAATCGTAATATGTGAAGAAGCATAATCGCCCACGTCAGCCGGCAACGAACTGAATGATGATGATGATTATCTTCACAAAGGGAATGCAATGTTGTGAATTTCTTAAACGTTACCTCCCACATATAACTGTCAAGCGACAGGATGGATTACTTAGGCTGAAAGGACATGTCGCATTGCCTGTTTGTATATTATAGTTTCTTAAAAGATACTACACAACAGGGGGGTTTTAATTGCAGTTATTTCAGGTTTCATTCCTGAAAGTTGACATGCGTCTCCATAAATTAACAACCTGAGACTCATTAAAAATGAAAAAAAAAAACAATACACGTAGGAGACATCCAACAAACATTAACCAGCATAAACAAGTAGGCATATGTACAGTTCAGGATATGACATTGTTAAAAGAATACAAGATGTATGTTCTAGGACACGAAATAAATAACACCACGACCTTGTAGGAGGATAGACCGTCCTTCTGTACAAATGGAGGTCACATTTGGCGATGTATTATCCTTCGGCACTGAATCATTTACAATATAAAATGACATAGAACATATAAAATGACATAAAACAATATAAAATGACATAGAGAGGATTGGAGTGTCATGATGGCAAACATCTGCTCCTGACCATTTACCAGAAGAAGATCATATTGGTTACATCTTAGAAAATCATTTACTATATATCCTGCCTGTTTTAGTATGTAATTTTTTAGAATGATGCTTCATCCTGTCAGTATGTTTTGACAACATAATTGATTTAGAAATTTTAAACCAACAGATAATGAACTCTGTATAAAGGATCATTTTCATAATGCTAAGTAAAGGCCCATACCACCAATTAAACAAGTGCAAGTAACACGTGGGTCATGTGGCTATATACTGGCGTAAACTGATGCTAACCGTTTGATATATTGTAAAGCCAAATGAAATGAAAATTGTCAACACGACGTCGATGGCTAAATCTGCAACGTTCAGCACGAAAACCGATTAAATCTACTGAAAATTAGAATCTATTAAATAGCAAATTGTTATTTGCTTATATCTCGTTAAACTTTGTTACACTTTGCTTAAAAATGTATAACTACAGCCCATGGCTGTAAGATCGGGGATGGAGTTATATCTCTCCATAGCACAAAGCATGGACTGAATTGCAGAGACCATGAGTTTCCCACGCAGCATGATCCTTTCTCGGTCAGCCTAGTTTATTCCAGAGGAAAGGTAACAAAGCAATGCTCTAACTGTCCGTCTGTCGGAGCTTCGATCGTAGACCAGTTGCCGACCGAGACTTAGGGCCTGGTCTGTCCTGTCATGACATTTAGTCTTAGGCTGCATTTCCTCATACCAGGATAAGGATTGTACCCTCCCAGTTGCGATTCTCAGCCCGAAGCCGTTGGCACAACGTGAAGTGTCGCCCAACATTCGGCGCTAACAGTAAGCAAATAGTACTGTCTACTGTCATAAGACCTGGCTCAACACATATATTTGATGTATCGATAAAAGTGGTTACTGCTGCCTAGCTTATATGTGAGTGCGAAACAAAAATATGACTAAGAAGCTCTACGACTACGAAAAGAAGAACAAAACGATTAAAAATCTATTTAGAAGCGAACGACACAAATGGGTACTTCCTAGACGTTGTGTTCGATGATCTAATTATTAGATGTAGATCGTCAAGATTGATTTTTTTTTAAGAGGAGGGCGAATGTTAACAGGAAGGACGCATTTGAAAACGTAATTTGGTAAACTGAATATGAATAGAACAAACGATAGATCTGGATGAATGCCTGTATGGGTAAACTAAATGGCATAATCGAGAAAAGAACGCAAATCTAATCCATGACTCTAGGGGTCGCGGGAGATCACACACTTACCAATATGGCACATACAATTAATTATTGGTTTCTAGAACATGTGAGTATACGTTCAAAAATCAGAATCATTGCACTCGGGATTTTCTTCAGTAGCTGATGAAGGATACCCTATGGCGACAGTAGCTGTGGCAGTCTGATTAAACGTCCGACTGAATTTTCCCATAAGCATTCAATGTCACCCCGAGCCTCTGCTTACTGTCTGTCGGATCAGTCTTTCCAGATTTGAATCCTCTGCCATTTCCACTCGGTCCAAGGGAACCTGCCCTACATCAGCCTTGTCATAAAGTAACTCGTCGCTCCTAGGCGCGATAGCAGTCTGTCTATCAGTCTGTTTATTTCCACGCACACCCGCATATTCTGGGCAGAAAAATCGACAATACATGTTCTTGATCTTCGTCTTGTACAGCGAAGCATCCTATTCTTCACGGAACATACAAGTTGTTCTTGTTTTAATTTTGCAAATTGCTTTGCGAAGTCATTACAAGCACAACATTTCAGGCTGAGTGACCCAAAGTTTCTCGCAGAGAGAGAGAGGGCTCTCCTTGTCCGCTGAGACCCTAAATATTACCATTGCCTGAAGCACTTTGTGACTGACTGACTGGCACCTGGCCGTCTTGACAGAGATAGTTTGTAAAATGGAGTTATACCTCTCCATAACACAAAGCCTGGGCTGAATTTAGAGACCATGTATTGCCCATGCAGCATGATCCCTCTCTCGGCTTGTCTAGTGTACTCCAGAGGAAAGGTAAACCAATACGTCTGGAGCATGACAAGCTGCAGAAGCTGACGGATCAGCAAAGTAATGCTTTAACTACTGTCGACAAAACAATACATTTGGCATCTACACATTGGTCATGTCCATTGTACAGCCTTAAATGACTCTCAAGGCCTCATTGTGCAAGCGTTACAGCTTCTCCAGCTGACTGTGCGATGTTGTGACCCCCCAGACCATATTAAATAGCGAAATAATTAATTATATATAGAGATCTCTGCCCCGTGTTTGCCGTTTCTATCACCTTCAGTGCATTGAGTCCCTTCCTGAACCTAGACACCATTTCTTCCTGAACACCAAAAAACTCTCTTGTTGCACTCGCTCGCTTTTAACAGTGTTCCTCGCCATCAAGCGAACCCACTTCTACTTCAGAGGGACTTGTAATTTACGTCCCCAAGTCAAGACAAGAGATCAACATTTACTGTCACATGTTATTCCGAGGTATGTAATTGTGTTATCTCTCTCTCTCTCTCTCTCTCTCTCTCTCTCTCTCTCTCTCTCTCTCTCTCTCTCTCTCTCTCTCCTCTCTCTCTCTCTCTCTCTCTCTCTCTCTCTCTCTCTCACACGCTCTGATGTCTAGGGCAACATTCATGACAATTCTGTTATTTTAAATAACACTATAACACAACTGTTGTAAGAGAGTTTGTGATGTTTTGTAGACCACCTTAGGTTTTAACAAGTACTCATACTTTTACTAGAATTTTTCAAAGCATCGACTGAAAAATATTTTAATATTCTTGGGTCATGACGAATGATTAAGTCTTGACCTATTAATAATTATGAAAGAAAAACTAATTAATATGGGAACTTCCTTTAAAACATTACCTACCACAAGCTTTTATGGGAATCTTATCGGTGAGGCCGGTTGTGACAGCACAACACAACACAGCGACAATCAACAACCAGCTCATCCTGACGTATGGGACACACAACAGACACACAAAGTTGTGGTACAACATCTGTTTCACCAACTGGTTCAAGTTTCTTATATAGGGTTATTCCAACTTATTGCCAACTGGGCGTGCTATTCTATTCGCCAAGCCCAACCGAGCGTCATTCTGACAGATGCGCTGTCATCTTCTCAGTGAAATTCCTGGTTGAGATGAAACGATTTTTATGCGCGCTTTCTAATGCACTTTGTAAGTTAGTATTCATTTCTGTAAAGTTGTTCTTGATACCATCACTCTATATTTCGCGTGGTTTTATCCTTGCTCTGTATCCATTATACATTTTTTAAAGTAGCTCTTTGTGGCAGATAATACCAGTGCATTCTTATGAGTTAGCCAAACCACTTAAACGGTTGTTCTTTAATAAAGTGAATGGCTCGTTTGAGACCTAGTCGTCTACTAATTCCTCATTCCTAATTCTGTCTCTCACTGTTATTCTTCTACAACATCTCATCTCTGTTGTTATGATTTTGCGTTCATTAGTTGCAGAAAGCGCCCATGTTTGACATTGGTAGCATAATGTCGGCCAAAATAGTTCTTATGAGATTTCTTTAGTACTTATAGGTATCTTTCAATGCGACAGAAGTGGCTCTAGTTGTCCCAGTAGCTGATTTGCCTTCACATGTGTTTTGGTGTCTCTATCAATTTTCCCATTTGAAGTGAACATTGACCCTATATATTTACATTCGCTGATTTGTTTTATTTCCGAGTCCTTTATTTTTATTGACAGGGAGATAGACTATAGTCCTTCAGAAGCGATCGCTAGTGCGAAACCAAAGATACTGTGGATGGCGTGCAGCCTTTCGTGCACAATGACAACTAAATGACAATATAATGATAACAAAGAATAGTTTACGTTTCTGGGCAAGCTTTAATTGTGTTTAATAAATGTGCACCGCTGTGGAGAATACGTCTTCTTCTTCTACTTCTTCTTCTTCTACTTTCTCTTCTTCATCGTGTGTGTGTGTGTGTGTGCGCGTGTGTGCGTGCGTGAGTGTGTGTGAGTGTGTGAATATGTATTTGTGAGTGTGTGTGTGTGTGTGTGTGTGTGTGTGTGTGTGTGTGTGTGTGTGTGTGTTTGCTTGCTTGCTTGCTTGTGTTCGTTGGCTTGAGCTCCAACGCAAAGTCCTGTATGTCGGATGAAGGTATCCTGTTGTCCAACATCAGTGTGATGTCATACAGGACCTGAGGTTTGCGTGAGTATCCGTTGTCCCATGTCTGACTTATTGGTGTGCAGACTGGTGGTTCCTCGCCGTACAGGCAGACACTCTTCGACTTCGCAGGAATCGGCGATCCTATTGACTTCAGCCAGGACCCCGAAGGGACCTGTTGCCCAGGAAGCTCGACGAGGACGCGTCAATAGGTCTTGGCCAGTATATAACCCGGCCCTGGTGCATTGGAAACACCTCTACGTCCCTGTGCGTGTTTGTAGGCGCGTGTGTGTGTGCAAGCGTGAGTGTGTGTGAGTGTGTGTGTGAGTGATGGTGAGTTTGTGTGTGTGTTTGTGTGAATGTATATGTGTGAGTGTGTGTGTGTGCGTGTGTGTAGGCGAGTGTGTGTGTGTGTCTGTAACTGTGTGTGTGTGAGTGTGTGTAAGCGAGTGTGTGTGTGTGTGAGTGTGAGATTGCGTGTGTGTGTGTCTGTAACTGTGTGTGTGAGTGAGTGTGTGTGAGTGTGTGAGGGTATGTGTGCGTGTGCAGTGTGTGTGTGTGTGTGGGGGGGGGGTGTTTTTTTTTTTTCAAAGTTAAGAAAAAGATGTTGATCCTCACTGTGTGATGTGACAGATAAGATTAACTCATTTAATCCATTAGCACTATTTAAGAGGAGGACCGTTTCATCTGCGTACATAAGTTCTTGTAGTGGATTTCCACCACATATGAATAGATCACAAATGTCCGGGTCTCATCTTTTTTTTATTTTGCTCATTACGTAAAGAATGCAGCTATATATTATTCCCCTTTGTAACTTAAACCAGTTGGATGTTTCATCGGCTACTATGACAACTGCTTGCTGTTCGTGATACAACGATTCACCTGTAATGGATTAAATGTGCTGGAAATTCCATTTCTCATGGTGTTCCACAAGTTATAACGACGAATACAGTCAAATGCCTTATTGTAATCTACGAAACAAGTATGATGGTCTACATTGTACTCTGCTTTTTTATCTCGTCCAAATTCTCCTGCGTGTATTTATGAGAATGAACTAATTGTACACCGCCTTCTTACTGTGACCTCTGTTTCTTCTTGTCGCAGAGCGCTGTTATTGATTTATCTTGTTACAGGAATCCTCAACATCTTGACCCTTCATTGAATGGCAGTCGTCAGTTGAAAGTTCGAAAACTGCTCTATCCATTCTCTATATTCTTCTGTTGTTTGTTGTGTCCTAACATACCTTCTATTTCTTTGCCTTCTTTAAGCGTACATAAACCTCATTGCTTCTCGTCATACTTTGAAAGATGAAAAATCTAGCTCGGATTTTCTTTGGATTCTATATATACAAGGGGGCTGCAAATGAAAACCTTAAAAGTGTGATATAAGTTACAATAACCATGCCATTGTATAGTAACCTGTCAATATTGTTGTTAATTATGTCAAGAGTGTTAAGCATGTGACATCACGGTGTCGTCATAATGACAGTTTAAAGATGATCGCCTCGCTTTTGACAAGCACCAAACATGAGCGGCGTTCTGTTATCCGTTTTTTTTCTCCCATCAGTGAAGGGGTGAAATCTATAGAAATTCGTCGGCAAATGAAGATCCAGTATGATCATGCACGTCTGTCAATCGAGCAAGTGTATGAGTGGAGTAGGAAGTTTCAAAATGGCATGACTTCTGTGATAGACTATTTACCACTAGGTCATGCACACCGAGTAGTGACTTCAGGGAATATTTTTCTAAAGGAATCCAAGGACGTTATTGGCGCTGGAGGACTTGCATTGAACGCAGAGGTGACTACATGGAAACAGTATACATTTGATCTTTACTTTTTCACAATAGTGTCACAATAAAACACCATTTAGGGTTTTCATTTGAAGCCGCCTCGTATTTTGCTGAATTTCAGTTTTTACGTTATACCCTTTTATTCCGCGAATAATTGTTGTCGGGGATGTAGAGAGTGGCAGACCTTTTAACATAAATGTTATTCAGGTATATGCCCCAACAGGAGAGTCCAGTGAAGATAGTGTAGAGGAATTTTATAATGACATAGAGTCTGCCTTAAAGAAATGTAAAAATTCAGAAATAAACATCATAATAGGGGACTTCAATGCAAAAGTAGGAAATCAAGGGGATAGATACACAGTAGGAAACTATGGTTTAGGAGAGAGAAATGAAAGAGGATACAGACTAGTAGAGTGGGCAAAAGAACAGGAAATGATTGTAGGAAATACCTGGTTCAAGCAACACCATAGAAGATTATGGACCTGGAGGAGTCCTGATAGCAGGATTAGAAACCAGATTGACTACATTCTCATTAGCAGAAGATTTAGAAACGCGCTAAAAGTAGCAAAAACAGTTCCCAGTGCTGATTGTTATAGTGACCACAGATTACTCACAGGAACATTGAGGATAAAGTTGAAGAAAGTCAAGTATATAACAGGAAACACTAAATATGACTTGTATACATTGAGTAATGACAAGGAAATACAAAACAAATTCAACATAGAAGTACAGAACAGATTTGAAATATTGTCTGATCTAGAGATCCTATTCCAGGATGTGGATGATCAATGGGAAATGTTAAAGAATTCAATCAATGTGGCTGCAGAAACAACTATTCCAAAATTAAAGAAGGTGGGTCGTAAGAAATGGATGACTGAGGAAATTTTACACTTAATGGAAACAAGAAGACTCAACTAAAATAATCCTGCCAAATATGAAGAAATTCACAGACAAGTCAGAGTATTATGTAGGAAGGCAAAAGAATCACGGCTTGAGGAAAAGTGCTTAGAAATTGAAAAACAACACAACAGTCAAAATACCAAATTAGTGCACAAGAGAATTCAGGAACTTACTAATAAAAGAACAATTACATCAACAGGCTGTCTAAAAACTAAAGATGGCAAAATCATAATAGAAAAAGATCAGATTCTACATGTATGGACAGATTATGTGAAAGACCTGTATAATGATAACAGAGAGGAACAGTATGCTATTAGATTTAATAATGAAGGACCAGAAATTTTAAAGATGGAGGTTCAAAATGTTCTTAAGCATATGAAAGCTGGCAAGGCCCCCGGTGCAGATAACATCACAACAGAAATGATTAAAGCTTTAGAAGAATTTGGACTAGAGCAAGTCACTAGACTGCTGAACACATTATATGATACTGGAGATATACCTTCTGAATTATGTAATTCTGTATTTATTGCAATCCCAAAGAAATCAGGAACCTTAGAATGTGATCAACATAGAACAATTAGTATAATGAGTCACATCACAAAGATTTTGTTACGAATTATCATGCAAAGAGTGAGGAAGAAAATACAACCTGAAATAGGGGAAGAACAATGTGGGTTTGTAGAAGGAAAGGGTACAGTAAATGCTGTGTATATGCTGCGAACAGTTATTGAACGTGCTTTAGAAGTAAACAAGGATATACATCTTTGCTTTATTGACTACACAAAGGCTTTTGATAGAGTTAGACATGTCAACATTGTGGATATGCTTGCAGATCTACAAATTGATGGGAAAGACATTAGACTTATAAAAAACATATATTGGAAACAACAAGCTGCCATAAGGATTGATAATGAAGTAGGACAATATCAACCTATTAAGAGAGTAGGTTAGGCAGGGATGTGTAATGTCTCCAGATCTTTTTTCCCTATACAGTGAAAATATTTTCAGAAATGTAGAAGACCTAAATGGAATCAGCATTGGAGGACGAAACATAAATAACATTAGATATGCAGATGATACAGTATTGATTGCAGACAATGCACAGGATCTGCAACAATTAGTAGACGCTGTGGTTGTACACAGTGAGCAGCTGGGGTTGGAATTAAATTGTAGGAAGACACAGGTTATGGTCGTCACTAGGAAGAACGAAGTACCACAATGTAATATACAAGTAAATGGGGATATTCTTCAACAAGTGAATCGGTTCAATTATCTCGGAACAGTCATAACATCTGATGGCAGATGCCTTGAAGAGATTAGAACAAGAATCGCCATTGCGAAAGTAGCCTTTAGCAAGATGAAAAACATTCTGACCAATAAAATGATGTCAATTGAAACGAGAAAAAGAGTGTTGAGGGGATACATAGAGCCTGTTCTTTTGTATGGATGTGAAACTTGGACAATGTGCAGTCAAGCTGAAAAACATCTGATGGCTGCAGAAATGTGGTTTCTGAGGAAAATGCAAAGAATACCATGGACAGATAGAAAAACCAATGACCAAGTACTACAAGAGACAAATGAAAATCGTAGATTGATTAGAGAAATTAGACGTAGACAGTCAAAATTTTTTGGACATGTTATGAGAAGAAATGGACTGGAGAACTTAGTGACAGCTGGCAAGATCGAAGGGAACAGACCAAGAGGAAGACCGAGAGGAAAATACCTGGATGGCTTGGCCACATGGCAGGGACAAGACAGGAACACTGAGCTGATCCACGACTCTGGTAATCGAGTGAAATGGCCGCCCACGCTTTCCGGCATGGCACATGATTGATTGATTGATTGATTGATGTAGAGAAGATGTAGCCACAACGTAGATGTATTCAAGATGGGACACATATTTTACACATGACATCATAGATGTATTTAAGATGTGACAGATGATTTTATACATGGCAACATAGATGTATTCATGATGGGACAGATTATTTTTTTCCGTAACGACATAGATGTATTTAAGGTGTGACAGATGATTCTTCCCATGACAGCAACAAAGGCACGACACCTGGATTAAGATATAGAGATATTTCGGAAGACTATTATAATGGGAGGGGGGGGGGGCCTCTGCACAGGTCAAGCACGTTGATGTTGATAATGATCCTGTCATCATGAGTGGTATCGTTACAGACGCACAGCTGTTGATGTGTCAGGGTTGGGTTTAATTACCCTCCACCTGGGGCATCCTGCGCATATACTGGTCTGGCTAACGAAGAGAGGATCAATCAAGGTCTCCACTTTGATGAAGCCTGCCGGGTGATGAAGCTGTGGACGCAACAAAACCGCAAGCGAATCACAAATATTTCCGGCAATGCTGCTTGCCAATCAACACCCAGATTTTACATCCACCACTTGGATAGCTCACCAGTATGTCGTGAATGAATGTGTTGCTTGCCTGAGTGGATGAAACTAAGTCAACTCCAGTCCCCAGTTCGTTAAGCCGTACATTAATAAGTGGGGTTCGGCAACAAGAACAACAACAACAACAACAACAACAACAACAACAACAACAACAACAGCAGCAACAACAACAACAACAACAACAACAACAACAACAACGATATCAGCTAAACAACAGAAACACCATTACACAGACACCTTTTCATGCTCGCTGACGCAAGTGAAGATAGTCCATTCTGATATTGTTCCCTGTATGTGTTATCTCTGCTCGCTGTGCTTGTTTGCTTTTCAGTCGTCACTTGCATTCGCTAAGCTTCAATTTAATTATTGGAACAGTATACGTTGTAACTATCTAAACTAGCAATACAAATCACAATAGGCCCGAAATACGGAATTTTATTGGAAAAAATGCGTTGCATAAGCAAATTCTAGACATGATATATAATCTATATCCAGTTTACACAGAAAAAGTTCTTAATAGTTAACACTGCTTGATATTCACAAGTAAGAGACGCTACAGGCACTACTATACAGGAACACGCAAGTAAATATGTATAATATGATAATAAAGTGCATCTATTAAGGTTAGAAATCGAGTATCAGGCAACACACACATAAACATTAAACTATGTTTGCTTAATATAAAGTAACAGAGTGGCTGGTTACTAGTTTATAATGGTTACACTCAAGCGGGATAATTAGTTATATTTGAAAATTGACAGATTTAAAGAAGTCAAAAGAATGATGATCACAGTTGTGTAGATGTTCAACAGTATGTAGAACATGATGGCACCACAGTATTGTAGAGGTTCAACATTATGTAGAACATGATGGCACCACAGTATTGTAGAGGTTCAACAGTATGTAGAACATGATGGCACCACAGAATTGTAGAGGTTCAACAGTATGTAGAACATGATGGCACCACAGTATTGTAGAGGTTCAACAGTACGTAAAACATGATGGCACCACAGTATTGTAGAGGTTCAACAGTATGAAGAACATGATGGCACCACAGTATTGTAGAGGTTCAACAGTATGAAGAACATGATGGCACCACAGTATTGTAGAGGTTCAACAGTATGTAGAACATGATGGCACCACAGTGTTGTGGAGGTTCAACAGTATGTAGAACATGATGGCACCACAGAATTGTAGAGGTTCAACAGTATGTAGAACATGATGGCACCACAGTATTGTAGAGGTTCAACAGTATGTAAAACATGATGGCACCACAGTATTGTAGAGGTTCAACAGTATGAAGAACATGATGGCACCACAGTATTGTAGAGGTTCAACAGTATGAAGAACATGATGGCACCACAGTATTGTAGAGGTCCAACAGTATGAAGAACATGATGACACCACAGTATTGTAGAGGTTCAACAGTATGAAGAACATGATGGCACCACAGTATTGTAGAGGTTCAACAGTATGAAGAACATGATGGCTAACTATAGTATAGTAGAGGTTCAACAGTATGAAGAACATGATGGCACCACAGTATTGTAGAGCTTCAACAGTATGAAGACCATGATGGCACTACAGTATTGTAGAGGTTCAACAGTATGAAGAACATGATGGTACCACAGTATTGTAGAGGTTCAACAGTATGAAGAACATGATGGCACCACAGTATTGTAGAGGTTCAACAGTATGAAGAACATGATGGCACCACAGTATTGTAGAGGTTCAACAGTATGAAGAACATGATGGCACCACAGTATTGCAGAGGTTCAACAGTGTGAAGAACATGATGGCACCACAGTATTGTAGATGTTCAACAGTATGAAGAACATGATGGCACCACAGTATTGTAGAGGTTCAACAGTATGAAGAACATGATGGCACCACAGTATTGTAGAGGTTCAACAGTATGAAGAACATGATGGCACCACAGTATTGTAGAGGTTCAACAGTATGTAGAACATGATGGCACCACAGTATTGTAGAGATTCAACAGTATGTAGAACATGATGGCACCACAGTATTGTAGAGATTCAACAGTATGTAGAACATGATGGCACCACAGTATTGTAGAGATTCAACAGTATGTATAACATGATGACACCACAGTATTGTAGAGATTCAACAGTATGTAGAACATGATGGCACCGCAGTATTGTAGAGGTTCAACAGTATGTAGAACATGATGGCTGACCACAGTATTGTAGAGGTTCAACAGTATGTAGAACATGATGGCACCACAGTATTGTAGAGATTCAACAGTATGTAGAACATGATGGCACCACAGTATTGTAGAGGTTCAACAGTATGTAGAACATGATAGCTGACTATAGTATAGTAGAGGTTCAACAGTATGTAGAACATGATGGCTGACCACAGTATTGTAGAGGTTCAACAGTATGTAGAACATGATGGCTGACCACAGTATTGTAGAGGTTCAACAGTATGTAGAACATGATGGCACCACAGTATTGTAGAGGTTCAACTGTATATAGAACATGATGGCACCACAGTATTGTAGAGGTTCAACAGTATGTAGAACATGATGGCTGACTATAGTATAGTAGAGGTTCAACAGTATGTAGAACATAATGGCACCACAGTATTGTAGAGGTTCAACAGTATGTAAAACATGATGGCTGACCACAGTATTGTAGAGGTTCAACAGTATGAAGAACATGATGGCACCACAGTATTGTAGAGGTTCAACAGTATGAAGAACATGATGACTGTCCACAGTATTGTAGAGTTCAACAGTATGTAGAACATGATGGCACCACAGTATTGTAGAGGTTCAACAGTATGAAGAACATGATGGCTGACCACAGTATTGTAGAGGTTCAACAGTATGTAGAACATGATGGCACCACAGTATTGTAGAGGTTCAACAGTATGTAGAACAAGATGGCTGTCCACAGTATTGTAGAGGTTCAACAGTATGAAGAACTGATAGCTGATCACATCATCAAACAAATGAAAGTCATTATTTTGAGAACATGTCCCTTTCCTATGGCGACATGTGGATGTGAAACATTGACCATTTCAAACTCAGGAAAGAGAAAAGTCCAGGTTTTTGAACACCAGTGTTTTAGAAACATTCTTATAATGCAGTGGGCCAAAAAAGCGCGCTTTCTACACGTTATGAGCGTAAGAGAAAACTGGCACATAAATAGTGCCGTGTTTCGGGAATAGACGTACTAGTTAGTTAGTTAGTTAGTCGCAGTTCCAACTTCACAGCAACGGGTCGTCCCCATTATGCTCCATTCCTGTGCCAGTGAATATCACACAAAACGCTCCCCACTGCCCAATGTGAAAAGTGGAAAAGACAGGAGTCTCGACAAATAACAGCCAGCACAGATACACTGTGCATAATGCCGCCACCAGAATGTCAACACAATAGTCCCCCACAAAGCACCCAGTTCATTTCTGATGAATCGGCAGTCATTTTCCCATCTGGATGTTTCCTAGATGTTCACCCACACAGTCCACGAAATACAGTTCATCGTCAATGGCAGTGGCAGTCAACCAGAAGCCCAGCAGCCACGCATTTCTGCATAAGGCAAAAACCGGTCAACTCTGGGACATAGCCATCTGCCATCGCTCAGAACATGCAGTCACGTTCCAAAAGACCTTGGGCAGATTCAAAAGCATTTCACACAAAACTCACAGCTCACAGTGTCGCGCCACGCACTCACTCAGTAGCAGGGCGACGGAACCATCAACATGCTAATGCCACATCAAACGACACATTGGTTTTGGCGGAACTGTAATGGAAGAGGTGACTTCTGTGGAAGAAGAAGAAGAAGAAATCGACCAGTACAAGCATAGACACATAACTGTAACACTCCATAGATTTGAAAATACACAAGGATGAGAGACTGTTCAGCCTGCTGTGATGAAAGACAAGTTGTGCAAAGAACATGCTTTGCTCTGAAAAGACGAGAAAGGCAGCTGGGAATAAAACAGAAATCTACATTTAAAAGATCACATTTTTCAGCTATAAATGTCGTGGTTTGTTTAAATTGCTCACAAATAAACAAGGTTCAAGAACAACTACAAAGTTGTCCATTCCGGTGTTACTCTATTCAAACTGTTTATTCTGTCTCCACTGCATCTTCCTCGGTATACATATTCACCAGTGCTCAACCAGTTATCTCTACAGGAACCGTAAAGCAGAGAATAGTTCCAGAGGTCGTCTTCAGTAAAAATTTCACAATTGCTGGCACCTGAAAATAAAAGTATTACAATTAATCAGGAATGGATGCTCCAACTGGATCATCTTATAGTCGACGCGATCCAAAGCCTCCTGTCTCTTGTGCTGCTAATCATTTCTGACACTGATATTGTTCCATGCCATGATTTCAAACTGTCCAGCATCTTCTATTTTGGTCTCCCTTGCCTCTCCTCCGTTCCAGTTTTCCTATTGTGGCGACAAACACCAGCTTTCCTCTTCTCCTAACATGCACAAGGAATACGGACTGTCTTCTTCTGATGGGATCAGCCAGTTCTCTTTAAGAGTTAACTTCTTTCAAGATTTCTTCATCGCTCTGTCTATCCGTCCACTGTGTTCTCAGCATTGTTCTAGGAAACTATGTCTCCACAGCTTCCACACAATTCCTCACTTGTCTGCCAATTCTCCGTGATACGCTTTCGTATATCAGAATTATCTTAATATAGCACTTAAGCAAACTTTTCCTCTCCTCCATTCACAACAAAATACACAGTGGATAATCTGAATTCTGCACACGTAGGCCTGATTTATATGTATTCTACTCAGTGGTGTATTCGTGCCAGGGCGCACCAGGACGCCGCCCCGGTACATTAATGTATGCAACTAGGGCGTGCCTTGACTCACAACATAACAGAAAATGTTTAGTTTTTAAATTTGCTTTATTTAACATTAATTTGTTGTGTCTGTCTAAACAAAACCTAAAGTACACAATGAATTCTTTGTTGTATAAAAACAAGATAATTATTATTTTACTTGGGCATTTAGTAACAATTAGAAACAACATGGTAACAATTATGCGCGGCTAACAGTTAGCTGCCGGTCTCTCTGGCTGTGGGGTTACAACACTTTCTCTCTGTAATCCCGTTTATCACGCAGAGTCTCGCAGCGGAGCGAGAACTGAGGTGGTTCGACCCCCGCTCGTGACTTGCGGATACTGAGCCGGCCGCTCAGAAAGCAATGGCAAACTACTGAGCGTAATCTTGCCAAGAGATCAACATACAGCTGAAAGATGCTGCTGTTGACAGCTAAGTCCTGTAAAAGGATACGCAAAACATTTTTAACAGTTAGCTAGCTAGTTAGAACATTCGCTGACTCTTTGGTTAAAGTTTTGGTTTTCTTCTTTATATTTTCCTTGGTTAGTTCATTTAGTTTAATTAGTTTGGTTAGTTAGTTTAGGCCGGTCTCCCTGTCTAAGGGATTAACGACTTTCTTCGTAATCCCGTATATCCACGTGAGGAACACAGCTGCGCGAGATTCAGCAGCGGATCGCGTCGCGTTGGTTACTTACGTGGGTATGTGAGCCGGTCGTTCAGAAATCAGTGAGAAACTACTGAGTGTAATCTTACCTAGGACATCAACAGCAGCTGAAAAGTGCTGATGTTGACTGCAACGTCCTGTAAGGGATATTCAACTTTTAAAAAAAAAAAAAAGTTAGTTTAGTTGGGTTGATTATTTTAGTTTAGGGCTATTCTATACGGTTTCTTGTCGTCAAGGAACGTGTATATGGGACCTTCTATTCTAACGCCCTTATCCGAGAACATAGTGCAACTGTAGTGGCAGGTAAAGCAAAGGACATCGAGAGACTGGGTGTAAAAATATTATTTCAATTTCCTGGTGCCCACTTTCAACTGGCTTGAAAAAAGAAAAAAAAAACTAAGAGCAGTTTTGAAAAACATCTTCGACAGGTGATAATTTTCTTCGTCAAATCTATTTTTCTTTGGACTTCTTTGTTTTTGATTGTACTTTTCCAAGATAATCAACTCATGTTTCTCAACTCTAATATATCCACTTTCAGCGGAATAGATGTCCCTTCTTGTTCATAACCCTTGTTTCTCCACTATACAATAGTGTAGCGTACACACAGAACTATAGGATGTTAACACCAAAAGATAGTATACCACAACAAGCAATGATGTACAGACCAAATGGAAGTAGAAGAAGAGGCCGACCACGTAAACGATAGGCAGATGGAAAAGCAGAGTCCACGGGAATCTCGATACATGAAGCCCATAAACGGGCACTCTCCCGCTGTTTATACTTCACCTCGACACCGTAAGGTACAAGAGGTACAAGATAAGACGATATGAGATAGTAACTTTTTAGCCTGTAGTATTAACTTCACTGTGAAGCAAGCATAACCGGTGATTTCTAATCGTCATATGCAACCACAAGCAACCAATGTTAAGGCCTCTTTATCTTCTTTATCTTTGCCCTTTTTCCAGGGCAAAATATCCATACAATTCTCACAATCTGTGACCTCTGAAGCGACGATAGCCATTCCACACGAAATATTCCTTTCTCCACCTTACTAAGCATACTCTGTGTATCCGTAATGAATACAATGTGTGTTGCAGTGGTCTCTTCTAAACAACGGAATGCCGCTGTAACTGCTTCCACCTCCATTCTCATGCAACCACAACCCTGCGAGCCAGCTTCGAGGCATGTGTTCGTCGCTGGTAGCACCTGTCCCACTATTTCGCCCCTCCGTGTGTCTTCCCGACCATCATACATTCTATGGGAATGTTGTTGTTGTTGTTGTTGTTGTTGTTGTTGTTGTTGTTGTTGTTGTTGTTGTTGTTGTTGTTGTTGTTGTTGTTGTTGTTGTTGTTGTTGTTGTTGTTGTTGTTGTTGTTGTTGTTGTTGTTGTTGTTGTTGTTGTTGTTGTTGTTGTTGTTGTTGTTGTTGTTGTTGTTGTTGTTGTTGTTGTTGTTGTTGTTGTTGTTGTTGTTGTTGTTGTTGTTGTTGTTGTTGTTGTTGTTGTTGTTGTTGTTGTTGTTGTTGTTGTTGTTGTTGTTGTTGTTGTTGTTGTTGTTGTTGTTGTTGTTGTTGTTGTTGTTGTTGTTGTTGTTGTTGTTGGGAAGACAAAGACCACACACCTGGTGCATTGTGATTGAGTTTATTTTTTTCATGTAAATTTTCAACTTGGCCGGGAGAAAACCAACTTCTTTCCCTCGGCCGTTTAGCCTATATTCAACCCTCCGCGATCACTGGTCGCTACACCACAACAAACGCCTTAACCGTCGTGTTATCTTCCTTGCGCTTTCCATAGCAAGAGGGCACGATAGTCTGTAAGCGACAAGAAGAAGCTAGACGAAGCTAGTTCCATCTTCCATTACCTTAAACGTACTGGGCTGGGACCTTCAATCCCTCGCCCCTTTTTGTGCTCAGACGGAGTTTTGCGCTACGTCAGCAATTTCTGCACAGCTTGCTGCGGGGGTGGGGCTTCCACCAACACATCTCTACTCCGGTGCCCACTGTGGTGTAAGACATCCTCTACTACGCACCGACCACAGCTAAGGAGAAATGTTCTATTTAACAACTTGGCTGGTTGCGCCGGCAAGAGACAGTGAAAGCTAGTTTTCATTATTGATTTTTGTTTAAATGAAACGATATTATGGAACACACAGGTAAACTTCGATATCCGACTTACTCTTCGCCACTTTGGATCCACTGGTATGTTAAATGTGTATGTCACAAGTTCTCCTGGCTGGAGTGGGCATGTCATTCCATGACAGGCATTAGTGTCGCTCATGTTGAACGGCTTGTGTAAACGATAAACAATAGCAGAGGCCTCAACTGTGGCGCTGTCTATTCTGGTGTCTTTGGACAAGAAAACAATCAGAAACCTCATACATGCAAGCAAAATGAGCAATGGCAGCGTAATTGTAAGAGCTCTCACCCCCAAACAAAACAGATGTCCACGGTTCAATTACCTAGCAGTGGCAGAGCTGAACTTGTCGTCGTCGTCGTCGTCGTCGTCGTCGTCGTTGTTGTTGTTGTTGTTGTTGTTGTTGTTGTTGTTGTTGTTGTTGTTGTGGTTGTTGTTGTTGTTGTTGTTGTTGTTGACCATGTTGATCTGGGTTGGAGTCATATAACGGGTACCTGTGATGTTGTTTCCCCGAGAAGAGAGTGGGATCAACATGCACATCTTTAAACTGATTATCTGTTGGGATTATTGACTGACTTTTCGTCTACACTCCTCTCTTCTGTCTTCTCTTCCATATATCTCTTTCTTTCACTCACTCTCTCTCTTATTCTCTCAACACATACTTCGACAACAGTTCTTTTCCACATTAAATAAAAGATTTAATTTAAAACTATGTCTGGTGTATGGTTGGATATTGTCTGTGTAGTTGCTAGTGTATTCTATTGTTGGTGACAGAATGAACTCAGAATGTCTATCAGCGGTATCTTCTCGCCAGTCATTCTTCACGATTACAGGACATCACATCAAACAGGACAGAGCTCACCCGGGATGATCCGTAGGCTTGAGTCTGATGGTAAATCCGTTAGTGAAATGAAAACAAACTGTTCATCACTGAGTCACCGTATTGCTATAAAAGTCCCGTAAGTTTATGACTGTGCCCAAATCGGTTTCATGATATTAAGTATCCATCATCGAGAAAAAACACCACATTGTCAATGTTCTTCCTATTGTCTATTATGATTATCACTATTGTCTTTGTCTATTCCTTCTACTCTATGTATGCAAGTCGTATGTCGGTTGAAGTCTCTGCTTGCCCCACCTTAACATCTCTTTCTGTTTAGGAGCCCCAGTGGTATATGAGTGTTAGCATACCGTCTTCTGTATTTTACTGGATGTTAGTATTTGTTCATCTGAACAAACTGTTTAGGTTCTTTCTGGATCTACGTATGTACTTTATTGGTTCAAGTAGAGTATTTTTTCCTTTCTTCTCTAATGTCCCTAGAAACTGGGAACCTGTGGATGAATATAACAAGTCGAGTGGTAAGCGTCCGCCCCTTACTCCTAACTTATGCAAGTGTCCTTCTCCAGCCATAATGACAAGGCTTTCGAAGTCACCATCAGCATACGACATAAGAATTCACCTCAGTCTAAAACACCCACTAATAATATGTAATGATAAAGGTAATACACGCTCATCTATATTTCCTATTCTAAAACTATATTTTAATATACCTTATACACATCTCTGTTCCTTTATAGAATTAAGGTAGATCCACGAATCGAAATTAATCCGCAGCCAAGCACTTTATCCCATTATAAGGGAGGATATTTCTTTTCATTACAGGACACATAATTCTATCTTTCCGTCCAGTTGGGGAACACACACTCAACTGACACAAAGAAGTGGCCACTCTCCTTAGATCATCTTTGTCCCATCGTCCTTGACATTGCTGGACAAAGCAAATTCAGACTTCATTCTCCCTTGTCAGTGGAAAATTTCTAATCTCGAACTTTTCCGTTGTTTAATACCACCAAACCGTATTCTGCTGTCCAGTCTTAGTAGCAAACCTACCTCCAGAACGCAATAGGCTGGTCCATGATACTGTCTGTCTTTGTAGCAAACCAATTTTTCCACTCTACATGTCACCTGTGTTGTAGTCGACTCTCCCGCCTTGACCTACATACACATGCGATGGTCAATCCTTTGTGGTTATCCTTCTGTTTCATTAACCCTTCTCCCACCTCAACCTTGTCTGTGATCACCTTCTTATGATGCACTGTATACAGTCGTCGATCTGGGAATCACTAACATTCAGCATTTCACGACATAGGCCCCCTCTTAAGAGATTAGACCGCGTCGAATCCTTCTCGCTGTAGGTTTGATTCCCATGATCCACAATCCTATTCTTCTTCCTCCGGAGCTGGATGTCTGGATATCAAATCCGCTCCTACATTCTCCTTACCAAGGATGTATTCCATTGTGAAGTCCAGTTGTAGCAACAACGTCCATCACATCCACCGTGCGTTGAGCTTCTGCGAAGTAGCTATTAACATCACGTGTTGATGATATGATTGGATCCTCACATTATCCAGTAGGCGCTCTAATTGACACCCTACTATACTACTAACGACTGAAACTAGTGTTGGCTCCTCGCTCCTGTACGTTCAGTCGACCTACTTTCGACTTGCGTCAGCGACGGCTCACAATACAGACGGATTGTCCCATCTTGATTGTAACACTGCTTCCATGTCCTCTTGGGTTCCCCCGGCTTTGCCTCTGGGGATGTTCCGCCTCGTCCTCGTCGGACCGAGTCGTCTTTCCCAAATCTCCTGGACTTTTGCTTCCAGGACCATCTTGGGCGATATTGTATCTGGTCAGCCAATCTTCGGTTGGAGTCCTGGGTAATTCTCGCTTTTCCCGACGTTACCCACCCCTTCTGAACTTGGTTACCGGTGAAACTTTCACTCTTGTCCTTTCCCTGACTTGTGATTTCCCTCCTCCTGTCGTTGGGTAAATCTGACCTATCACGTACTGTCCCATAGGCCCTCCTATGTTGTACTGGCGATCTCTGGTCTTCGTCTGGACTGGTAACCTTTGTCCCAATGGCTGCCATCACCATAAAGTGCGAAGCTTTGCTCCCGGATCTCTCTTCATATTTCCTAATGAGATGTCTAGGGAGATTTTTCTTCTCTTCCCCGATCCGTATTTTGTAGATGTTCTTGGACACCACCTTTTCCACAGGATAAGGTCCTTTCCATCCTACTTGGAGTATATTGGTCTCTGCTGGACTCCACACTTCCACTTTGTCTTCCACTTTAAGAGCTAGTTTCCTCTTAATTCGCTTGTTGGGTGGTGCTCTCTGGCACTCCGAACAAGACTTCACCCACCGGCGTACATCTCCGGTCATTCCTGGCCAGCAATAATGGCCGGATATTTGCTGCAAGGTCTCTCTGACACCCATATGTCGATTCTCGGCTATGGTGTGTCCACTCTGAAGAATGTGAGGACGGTGGGTCTCTGGAACCACCCACTGCTCGTGCAAGTTATCTCCCCTCCCAGCTCTCCGATAGAGTAGTTGATTCTTCAGAAAGTACTGTCCCCGTTCTGGTGGCTCAGCACTTCTTTGCAGCTTCCTGTAGCAAGGATGCAACGTAGTATCCTTCCTCTGGGCAGTATGCAATTCTCCTATCCCTGAGTTGTCGCATAGTGTCTCTGCCTCTTTTTCCTTCCCTTGAGATCCACTGACTACTGTTCCCTTGTGGGTTGGCTGTTTGGGCATCCCCAAAAAGACATATTTCGTGCCAATGATCATTGGGAATAGGGAGTCAGCTAATACAGCCGCAGGAATAATGCCCGTGACGTACCTGGATTTAATCTCCACCTTGGCGATTGGCAGCGTCATGGTAACAGCACTCCTCATTGCCGGCTTTAGCTCCATGGTCTCCCCTGTAAGTTGGTCTGGGCTTACCAAGCTGGCGTCTATCACCGCTTCCCCATCCAAACCTGTATCGTAGAGACAAGCAACCTGTTGGCCATTTACTTCAATCAGTTCAACCACAGGTGGTCTCTCTTGGTCCTGAGTGTCTTTCATCTCCTTGACCGTTTCCTTGCCTTCCTCTTTTGATTCCTCGAGGTTGGTTATGCAATTGGCATCGTTTGCCTTGCATCTGCAGTCCACAGTATTATGTGTTATCGACTGGCAGTGAGTGTACCATGTTCCCTTCCTAGGTTTCCGTGTGTCCTTTGTGTTCCTTTCTCCTTCGCCAACCTCAGCCTTGTCTGTGATCACCGATGTAGGAATCACTTTGCATGCTGCGAAGTAAGAACTTTTAGGTTTCGATCTGCAGTCTTTTGTGTTGTGGGAGGCCGCCCTACAAAACGAACACCACTTTTCAGACCACTGTCGTTTCGCTTGAGAATTCGAGGTGCTCTGGGTTCCTACCTTCACCTTCTCTGAACTCTCCTCTGTGTGCTTTATATAAGGTTCCACTTTTTCTCCTTCCCAGTTTTTAGGTTTCTTTTTCTCTTGTTTTTCCTGACCTTTGGTTTCAGTACTTAGTTCCGCCGCCTCCCCATGTACCTCTACGAATCGCTCCGCCAGCTTATTCACAACATCAATCCGTTCCGCCCCTTGTTCTCCCAAGAAGGTTCTGAGAGGTTTCGACATTTGCTTTCGCATCTGGTCGACCACCATCATCTCTTCGAGACTCTCATAATCCCTCTTGAATTCTGCCAAGTCCATCCATTTCTGGAGATAGGATTTCAGCCTTAGACTATAGGCGGCGAATAATTCTCCCGGCTCTCGTCTAGACGATCTAAACTTCTTTCGATACGTTTGTGCTGTGACTTCATAATGTTTCATCAAAGCTGCTTTCAATTCCTCGTACTGATTTTCCTGTCCTGGTGGTAGGCGTGTGTAGACCTCGTAGCCCGAACCACGTAAAGACTGGGATACTTTAAGAGCCCATCTGGTTCTATCCAGTCCCATAGCGACTGCCATAGCCTCGAACCGATCCAAAAACTGGAATATCTTTTCTTTACTTTCATCATAGACTGCTAAAGGAAACTTCATGGCATGGTAACCCTGTCCAATCATGTGGGTTGCCCCAGGTGAAGATGAACTTCCTTCTGCTGCATCTATTTCACCCTTAGTTTGTGTCTTGAGTTCTAACTCTTTCAAGCGGTATTCATGTTCCATTTCTTGTCTCCTGGCATTCTGTTCCATTTCCAGTTTCTTGGTCTCCTGGTCCATTTTCTTGGCCTCTTGTTCCATTTTCTTGGCCTCTTGTTCCATTTCCAGTCGCTTGGTCTCCTGTTCCAGTTCCATTCGTTTCAATTCCAACTCAGTCTTACGGTCTTCTCTTTCCGCTTGACGAATCTCTCTCTCTCGTTCTTGTATGTAATCAGTTAGCTCTGAACCAGCTAACCCAATTTCCTCCCCGTTGGCCTTCAGTTCGGCTGTAGTTACTTTAGGAGTTGCCATAGTTACAGCAGATAAGTCAGCACGTTGAGTAAAGACACCCCAAGGCAGAAAAGAATACTCACTATAAACAGATAATCTACCTAGAACCTATATCATTTATCTATATCTATTAATTATTATAAATCTCCAACACCACACAGTACATCACAACCACTCTCTCATCCACAAGAGGAGATATAGGATAAAGACTTATGTAGACGTGTGACCGTGTAACTAGGTATGTAATGTCTTACCACCTATCCACCTTCACTCTGTCTGGAACTTTCTCACTGCAAAGTCACCAGCATTAATGAAATGTTTCTACCATAAATGTAATGGCACCATATATCCAATGGACGTCCTTCCATTAAAAGTCATCAATGTATACTTCTTTTTATTCCAATCAGTATGTCCCAACATGCATGTACTCCGCTATGCCTGTGCCAATATGCAGGTCATATGGGTATAATGTATGTACGTATCCCGCTCGCTCCACCAATTATGTGATGTTGTTTCCCCGAGAAGAGAGTGGGATCAACATGCACATCTTTAAACTGATTATCTGTTGGGATTATTGACTGACTTTTCGTCTACACTCCTCTCTTCTGTCTTCTCTTCCATATATCTCTTTCTTTCACTCACTCTCTCTCTTATTCTCTCAACACATACTTCGACAACAGTTCTTTTCCACATTAAATAAAAGATTTAATTTAAAACTATGTCTGGTGTATGGTTGGATATTGTCTGTGTAGTTGCTAGTGTATTCTATTGTTGGTGACAGAATGAACTCAGAATGTCTATCAGCGGTATCTTCTCGCCAGTCATTCTTCACGATTACAGGACATCACATCAAACAGGACAGAGCTCACCCGGGATGATCCGTAGGCTTGAGTCTGATGGTAAATCCGTTAGTGAAATGAAAACAAACTGTTCATCACTGAGTCACCGTATTGCTATAAAAGTCCCGTAAGTTTATGACTGTGCCCAAATCGGTTTCATGATATTAAGTATCCATCATCGAGAAAAAACACCACATTGTCAATGTTCTTCCTATTGTCTATTATGATTATCACTATTGTCTTTGTCTATTCCTTCTACTCTATGTATGCAAGTCGTATGTCGGTTGAAGTCTCTGCTTGCCCCACCTTAACATCTCTTTCTGTTTAGGAGCCCCAGTGGTATATGAGTGTTAGCATACCGTCTTCTGTATTTTACTGGATGTTAGTATTTGTTCATCTGAACAAACTGTTTAGGTTCTTTCTGGATCTACGTATGTACTTTATTGGTTCAAGTAGAGTATTTTTTCCTTTCTTCTCTAATGTCCCTAGAAACTGGGAACCTGTGGATGAATATAACAAGTCGAGTGGTAAGCGTCCGCCCCTTACTCCTAACTTATGCAAGTGTCCTTCTCCAGCCATAATGACAAGGCTTTCGAAGTCACCATCAGCATACGACATAAGAATTCACCTCAGTCTAAAACACCCACTAATAATATGTAATGATAAAGGTAATACACGCTCATCTATATTTCCTATTCTAAAACTATATTTTAATATACCTTATACACATCTCTGTTCCTTTATAGAATTAAGGTAGATCCACGAATCGAAATTAATCCGCAGCCAAGCACTTTATCCCATTATAAGGGAGGATATTTCTTTTCATTACAGGACACATAATTCTATCTTTCCGTCCAGTTGGGGAACACACACTCAACTGACACAAAGAAGTGGCCACTCTCCTTAGATCATCTTTGTCCCATCGTCCTTGACATTGCTGGACAAAGCAAATTCAGACTTCATTCTCCCTTGTCAGTGGAAAATTTCTAATCTCGAACTTTTCCGTTGTTTAATACCACCAAACCGTATTCTGCTGTCCAGTCTTAGTAGCAAACCTACCTCCAGAACGCAATAGGCTGGTCCATGATACTGTCTGTCTTTGTAGCAAACCAATTTTTCCACTCTACATGTCACCTGTGTTGTAGTCGACTCTCCCGCCTTGACCTACATACACATGCGATGGTCAATCCTTTGTGGTTATCCTTCTGTTTCATTAACCCTTCTCCCACCTCAACCTTGTCTGTGATCACCTTCTTATGATGCACTGTATACAGTCGTCGATCTGGGAATCACTAACATTCAGCATTTCACGACAGTACCAGGGATCTGAAACAATCTAATTGATTACGACAGTTCGAAGACTGTTCCATTACACGTGTCTAGGATAAGGAAGCCTACTCTATCCCAGCTGTAGCAATGATAGTGCAGGCTTTAGCAAGCTTTCCCGCAGTCCTGATGGTAATGTGTTCAAATCCCCTTGGAAGCCGATTTCTTAGATTAACCTGGATATCATCAAATGGCATTGTAAGTAAAGGCGACCACATCACACGTGGAGTTCCGACTGAGCAATAAAAGAAACACTCAACGTTAGCAACCATTTCAACCAATCAAGTGTCGTCTCCACGATCTTCTTACTCGCTCAATTGCTGACAAGGAGCTGTATGTGTGTCAATGAGCTAGGAATGTATGGAAAGAGGACGAACGAACGAACACACGACATAACTGTATTTTCAAACGGTTAATAATATGGCGCGCAGGCCTGTCTGACATTCTGCTCTTCTTATCTCTCTGCTCTCATACATTATTTCATTCATACATTACTTATGAGAGATAGAGCGCGCGCGCGCGCGAGAGAGAGAGAGAGAGAGAGAGAGAGAGAGAGAGAGAGAGAGAGAGAGAGAGAGAGAGAGAGAGAGAGAATGTTGACCTAAGAGTTTATATATGTTTCCTCTCTCATATCTCTCCACCTTGTAGAGATAGAGTGTCTTGCGTGTTAAAATGACTCCAACTCCAAGAGCTGTGCTGGTGGTATCGCAGCTCCTGGTCGGGCTTACCATGTTGGATAGGTCAAGGAGTAGAAACCAGATGAAGTGAGACACAAACCTGTTGCCTTGTAGATAGACGGGACAATCACATGCCAGGGGAAGCAAACTCTTGTAGATAGACTGGGGACAATCACATGCCAGGGGAAGCAAACTCTTGAAGATAGACTGGGGACAATCACATGCCAGGGGAAACAAACTCTTGTAGATAGACTGGGAACAATCACATGACAGGGAAAACAAACTCTTGTAGATAGACTGGGGACAATCACATGCCAGGGAAAACAAACTCTTGTAGATAGACTGGGGACAATCACATGCCAGGGGAAACAAACTCTTGTAGATAGACTGGGGACAATCACATGTCAGGGGAAACAAACTCTTGTAGATAGACTGGGGACAATCACATGTCAGGGGAAACAAACTCTTGTAGATAGACTGGGGACAATCACATGTCAGAGGAAACAAACTCTTGTAGATAGACTGGGGACAATCACATGCCAGGGGAAGCAAACCCAGAGTTAGCATGGCTGGATAAATCAGAGCGCTAGTTCTTAAACATCCGGTATGCTGATGCCGAGATTGGGGTTTCAACCATTACAACGGTCAGTGGGATGTTGATTTCACGTACTTGACTCGAGGACGTAATTTACAAGTACCTCTGAAGTCGGAGTGGGTTTGCCTGGTGGCGAGGGACACAGGTAATAGAGAAAGCTAATACATACGCACACATCAACCCATTGCACTGGAAGTAGTAGCATTTGTATGTGTCGCTGTCAACAACTCAACTGACAGGCCTCATCGGGTACTTCTCACACACCCATACAAGACAACTTGCAAGTCGTGTGGGAGGCAAAATGTATGGTCCATTTTATTGCCGTTGGCTCGCTTACAAGCGGTAAACAGTCGCTAATGCAATACACAATATACAGCCACAGAATTATCTAACACAAACTGCTAACCCTATGCTAGTTCTATCTATTAGTGAACACAAAACTCCTAACGCTATTCTAAACGATGTGAACGCCTCAAGTCCAGTCTCCCGTCTGCCTAACCTCTCTCCCGTGGTTACCCACCACGCGGGGTGACCTTCACCTTCGTGCGTGTTACCTCACATCGCACTCTGCTGGCAAACGTGGCCTGTTGAGTGTCTACTCAACTGTGCTATGGCTTCACGAGGTGTGGTACTATCGTGATTAGAGTGCTAACTCTCTGAACACCGCCTGCGTGTCTCATGAGGGAGTGGCTAACCCTCTCCTATTACCTCATCTCCCCTGCCCTTGCCTCGGGCACCGTATCTCCTCCTGGTCTCTTCAGGGTTGACCGCTCTCCCTGGCGGAGGGGATGCGGTCGAGTCTTTGACACACACCCACCCCTCTTGTGTTGCGTCATCAACTTTCACTCATTGGTTGTGACGCAAGAGGTTCCTAAACAAAAAATTAGTGTCTCTAATTTTTGTCAAAGACTCTAGATAACCTGGCTTTGGGCATTCCAATAGACTATTAATAACTATTGTCACAATGTAGCAAAGCCTTACTTGGCTACTGGCAATCGCCACAAACTTGACTGGTTGGCGTGAGCCCCTTCTCACATGCTATATTATATTTATCAGAGGTATGTCTGAACCGGACCGTTGTCTTATAAGACCTGCCCTCACATAGTAAATTAACTTACTACCCATACAAAGTTGACTTTCTTAGGGTCAACACATGAATTATTTCATGTCCCCCATATAATATTTAACGACCATTCTACAAGAGTGTGTGCGACAGGCTTTACCTCCTTCGCTTCCGCGCGTAAGACTTTATTTCACTGTTAATTTAGTTCTTCGTTGTCTATTATGTCCCCTGGCCCCATAGTTATCTGTCTTTGATTTACAAATAGTGTATGCAATTTATATGTTTGTTTTTCTGGTTGTTTGTGTGTTTGGATGTAATAAATCTACTAATCTAATTTCTATCCTCTATTTATAAATTCTATGTGTATGTATGTTAGTTTTTTGAGTGTCATAATTTGGTTCAATGTGGCCACAAACAGGTGTATAACACTAATTCGTGACTACATTCACTTGTTATGAAACCCAAAATACTGTAATCTAAGTTCTAAACTATATTACAGACAACACATTCACACTAACACAATTTCACTAACGAAAACTTTACATTCTAACATACCATTCTAATTCTATAACTAAGTATTTAATGTGTTACCTAAATTTATTAAATTTGTTATGTTAATTATATGATATGATTATATTACTTCTTATTTTTTTCTAATCTAAGTGATGTAATCTAACTATTTAAATGCAATTGTTGTGATGTGAGTTATGTACCTTAATTAAATGGATTATGTGACCACAATTTATGTACTTTTCTAAATACTATGCTAAATAATGTTTTTAAATGCACAAAGGAATTATATGAGTGATGTTCTTAATCTAACTGGTGTAAATGCTGTATGTTACCTTATCTACTCTTTTTAATCTATTATGATGTCAAATGATGATACTAATAAATGGTAATATTTGAAAGATGGTATGGTTTCATTAAGATGGAATAAACTAACTACAATGAAACTAAGTGAAATATAACAATCTAAATGGTACTATTCATATCATAAATTTAATTTAACTTGTAATAAACTATTCTTATGTCTAAACTAATATTCTAATCTAATTTTAATGGGTTAATTACTGTACTAACTACATTATTAAAATAAATGAGAACTGTTATAGTTCCTAACCTACATCTAATTTATCACTATCTTAAAATATTATATTACATATCACAATAAGTTTATATACATAGTATTCGGTTTCCACAGGTTAGTAGTTGCCTTCATGTATGTGCAATGGTTGTATAGGCATAATATAACCACACACTTTGCCTGGGTATCTGAAATACATTACACAGTCATCTTAATGTTCTCTCGGTAGTGCACGTGTAGAGTTCGCTGGTGTTGTAGCTCTGTCTTTTCGTGTCTGTAATTAAGCACTGTTCTGACACTGTTTTCTGCGGTTCATATATATGATACACCGGAATGGAGCTTAGTTGGAAATGAGCTGTCCTAGTTCACACGGTGGTATCTAAGTATAGCAGCACAGTTCTTAATCTGATGTCCACGGACACATGATAGTTCAGTGTTTTGGTACATGACTACACCAATAATGTGGATATGTATGTAAGCTATTTTACATCTTATATTATCAGATATCCATGTACCAACCATCACTCTACATTTAACTGTTGGATTTCAGGTATTTTTACCCCAGATGGTAAAACTAGTGACCACCTGAATATCCGGTCATTTTGATGCACACCACTATGTATGACCGTGATCAGGGAGTTGTCGGTCTGGACAATGCAGTGAACATCCGTCAGAACTCGATGGAGCCTTCTCACCGTACAGATGAAGCCTAGGGTTGCAACTGTGATATGGAATCTCCGGACTCAGCATGTGTGATCTTACTGCTCACGTAGCAAAGCGGATGGAAGATGCCCTAAAAAAAAATTGGCCTAGTACTGCAGTGATGGAGATTCTGCTGGCATATGACCTAAGATAATAAATGAGCCTAGGATTAGGCAAGCGGAGGGATTGGAATATTTACAAAAAAGGATCTTCAATTTTGACAATGCAGGAATTAATAATGCATCTTTCACATTTCATTTCCAGAAGATTTTAAGACATTGGAAAATATATTTGTAATTTCTGAGTAATTTACTAATTCCAAAAGGTTTCTGACCTGTTTCTTTCTGTTAGACATGGTCAGATTCATAATTTTGGTACTACTTTTCAGGTCAGTCTACAGTTGGACTTGAGAAATGACATGACCCAAAAATGAATTTATTTTAGGCATAATTTGACTTTGCTGGTTTGACAGTGAGACCGAAGCGTCGCACTCTGTCAAAGGCATGTCTCAGTTTCAGTAGGTGTATTGTCCAGTCATCAGTATTCTGATTTATTCATGTGTATTCTATAAGTTCACTACATGTATGCCCCTCGTCGGATTTGCCAGTCTCACTAACTAGTGTAGTTGCGTTGTGTATGTCTGTCGTCTGATCACTTGGTGTTGGTGCAATCTGTTCGTCTGTCACTACTTCTGTCTCTTGTCTTGAAAAGTGAGGTTTCCGCATGTTGACATGGAATATCTCTAAGTGTCTGTTTATCGATATTTCATAGTCAACATGTACCATGGTTATGTGCTACTTTGAATGGTCCTTGCCATTTCGTTTGTATGGAAGTAGCCTAAATCTGTCTTGATCAAGTTCCAGATTACTTGTTTTCGC
This sequence comes from Cepaea hortensis, assembly GCA_963921405.1. Classification (NCBI taxonomy): domain Eukaryota; kingdom Metazoa; phylum Mollusca; class Gastropoda; order Stylommatophora; family Helicidae; genus Cepaea; species Cepaea hortensis. Next base: position 36,497,630 of record OY992881.1, read on the forward strand.
ACATTTGTTTGTGTGCTTGTGGTAGAACTGACCCTTCCTCTATCAAATGGCTTGGGTGCCAGTGTAGAGGGTTGTATTTCAGCTGTAGGATGTTTACCCTTCAACTTTTGTATCAATTGATGACAGCCATTACCAGCAAATAGATCATGACAAAATAATTTGTTATTGAAAAAACTTGGCCTGGCATTGCTGTATGCACGATGACCCGCACATGGTGTTTTGTGTGCATTGTTTAGCACACCTAACTGATGTTGTTCAAGTAACACCTGTTCATGGTTACTAGTAATATGACATGTAGTTGAAATGCCATTATTACGTCTAACGAACCAAGATGCATTCTTGGTCATTTTGGCTTTGCCTCTTGACAATTTTAAGTATGGAGACACATTAAAATCAGATTTCTGCTGGTGTATAAGTTTTTGTGTGTTTTTGTCATCTGTGCTGGTTGGAAAAAGCATTAGTAGTGTCTCATTTTGCAATGGGTCATGATGTTTTGAAGTGTCAACTCTGGTTGTTGCCTTAGCTGCATTTAATTTCTCCCATGCAACTATTTCTTCACTAGTACATTGTTTCAGTTGAGGTAAGCACCCCAAAATTAAATCTGTACAAGGGTTGTTAAGTATTGCACAAGTAAAGGTACCGGAAAGAAAAGGAGAATCAATACTGGCTTTTGCCAAAGGGTAAATTTCAACGTTACCCGAAAAGGTTCGGCATTTCACAGTGTCACCTGTGTAATCACCCGGACTCACTAGTTCTTTTCGAAGACCAATAAGGGTGCTGCCGCTATCCAGCAAACATTGGCATGGTACATCATTGACCATTGCATTGTGGAACACTAACTTGCCTCTGGAGGCTAATGCTGCATTCACACTCTCAGATGAGCATGGTACTGTATGTCCACATTCTAGTCTTCCGTCTGCATGGAATTGGTGACATCGTTCACAGCTGTCAAAGCTTAACATATCGTTAGCAGCACACACATCCTCTGCTTGGTTAGTTGGTAAGTCACTTTCAATCTCACACTCATTCTCACTACCACTATCTGAAGAGGTCTCAATCAACATAGCGTTGTTAGCTTTCAAACGTTGGCGGCCAAGGCACTTATTAGAATAATGGCCATAAGAGGAACAAAAAAAAACATTTGATTGCACGCCTGTATGCAGACCGTTTGCTTTGCTGCTTCTTGATCACATTTTCAAGATGCGCCGGATAATTCGGCGATTTGTCGCACATAGCATAAGTGTCGTGCATTAGTTGACAGTACATGCATTTGGAAACTTTTCTGTCTTTCTTATCATACTTCTGAAAAGGTTTTCTGTTACCCTGATAGTGTTTTGATTGGTCTTTGACAAAGGAAACTATCTCAGAGTCACTTGAGGTCTTAAAAATCTCTCTGTTAGAAGAAAAATATGCTGAACCTTTTTTTTCGAACTGCTCGATGTTTTCAATGTCTGACTGCTGCAAAAACTTAGCAAAAGGAGAAGGTATAGTAGATATACACTTGTCCATAGCTATTAGGTTTTTTAATCTATCAAAGTCTTTTCCTATGTTAGCTGCTTTAAGCCACCTGTTTAGTACACTCTGCACATTTGAAAAATAATCTATAAAAGTTTCACTAGGTTTAGGTTTTAAATTTGAGAACTGAACCTGATACCCAGGGGCATCAAGTAAAAAGTGCTGCATAATCCTATCATGGATGTATTGATAGCTAGATCTAAGTTCAATAGGAATAGACTCTATTACTTTAAGGGGCTCACCACTTAGATTCTTCATGTAAATCGGAGCCCACATATCTAAAGGAACTTGGTGATATTTAAATTGATACTCTACATTCTCTGTCCAGGCAGATATGGAGTCCTCTTTACAATATGGTTTGATAATATTTTTGTATTTGTTGAACTTATTTTCCTCTTGTTGACTTCTTAGTTTAGTGGCAGAGATCTCTGCGTGTGAGTCTGTTTCCATGCTTTTCATCTTTAATTGTGTCTCTGATTCTACCTGAATTTGTTTTTCTTTAACTCGTGCCATTTCATCTATCTCTTTTTGCTTTAGATCTAATTCCTTTTGTTTTAATTCTTTCTCTTGATCTAATTGTTTTTGTTTCATCTCCTTATCATGTTCTCTTTCTCGTGCGCGTTCGTCCCTTTCCGCATTCTCTTTTCGTGTTTGTTCCTCTTTTGTTTCTTTAAATTTCTGATCAGCATATTGTTGTAGTTCTTTTCCTGTTAATTCTAGTTCTTTGCCTGCTTTTATGAAATCTGATAAAGTTGCCATCTTACTTTAGTACTTGGCTAACAGTGATAGGCAATGATGACTTTAATCAGTTATTTATCTTTGATATGTTATGTTTGTTCTTATCTGATCACTATCAGTTGTGCTTTCTGTTTATACCCTGCCTAGATTTATCTTGCAGAAAAACAGAGTATACAAATATGTCAACGCGTTACAAGCTGAAAAAGAGATGCACTATTAATCAAATTGCATGACAAAATATATAAGTGTACTCAGCTTAATGTGGGAACGAAGCTCCTTTGACACAGGTCACCTTGTTTGGTACACTGGGGTGGCGACACGTTTCGTACGTAGCACACGGTATTTGGCCCACAGGTGTATGTGCACAGCTGTTGTTTGCCCTCTGATATATAGGGCAGCAGTAAACACGCCTACTAAACGATATGATTTACTCGACAACTAAGGACAATGACTTAGACAATGACAGACTTACGAACACCTAGAATATGTATTAATTAATTTTAATGTCAATGTCCTGTTTTTGTTTTAAACAATAATTGCCTTTCGTTACTAACCTAGTTAATTTCTGTAAACGTTGTGCAGCTAAGTATCAGATGCTTAGCCCGAAAATAGTTCCATCGTGACGATAAGCAAAGAGAAAATAGACCCAAAAATGAATAAATGCTTGTAAAGAAATCAAAATAACATAATAATGTGTCAACAAATAAATATATTCATTTAGTAACTTAAATAAGTAAATAATAAACAATATACAGCACAGATTCAGGCGGGCCGACGCTAAGCGATCTTGTAAACACTCGACTGCTTTATGCTAATGACGCAGAACAACTGTCTGTCAATCACTCTACGTCATCGCGCAGCGCTATTTTTAGATCTCAAAAATCAATATTGTCGGCTGCCTGTGTATTCCTGCGCCGTGAATCATGTTTGGTGCTTATTCAAGAATAAATTGGTAAATATATGAATAAATATAAGAAAATAAGAATATTAATACTTACAGCTTCGAAGAATACATGATTTCATTCAATAAATATATCATAAACACAATTAAACACTATTTTGTCACGATAGGCATATTTCTAGCTCGCAAATTCTCCTGTCTGCACAAATTATCGTTACTACAAAAATCAAACCCTAGTCGTGGACGAGTGGAGTAGCTTGAATATTACATTCAAGCTTCACTTCTGACAACCACAATTACCCTTTTACTGTGGGTATTAGCTTGGCGCTTTCGTCCAAGCACCACTTTCTGACACCACAATTACCCTTTTACTGTGGGTATTAGCTTGGCGCTTTCGTCCAAGCACCACTTTCTGACACCACAATTACCCTGGCCTGTCAACAACTCAACTGACAGGCCTCATCGGGTACTTCTCACACACCCATACAAGACAACTTGCAAGTCGTGTGGGAGGCAAAATGTATGGTCCATTTTATTGCCGTTGGCTCGCTTACAAGCGGTAAACAGTCGCTAATGCAATACACAATATACAGCCACAGAATTATCTAACACAAACTGCTAACCCTATGCTAGTTCTATCTATTAGTGAACACAAAACTCCTAACGCTATTCTAAACGATGTGAACGCCTCAAGTCCAGTCTCCCGTCTGCCTAACCTCTCTCCCGTGGTTACCCACCACGCGGGGTGACCTTCACCTTCGTGCGTGTTACCTCACATCGCACTCTGCTGGCAAACGTGGCCTGTTGAGTGTCTACTCAACTGTGCTATGGCTTCACGAGGTGTGGTACTATCGTGATTAGAGTGCTAACTCTCTGAACACCGCCCGCGTGTCTCATGAGGGAGTGGCTAACCCTCTCCTATTACCTCATCTCCCCTGCCCTTGCCTCGGGCACCGTATCTCCTCCTGGTCTCTTCAGGGTTGACCGCTCTCCCTGGCGGAGGGGATGCGGTCGAGTCTTTGACAGTCGCATAATTCTTGGAGTTGTAGATCGATGAAAGACTGTCGCGCCATTAGTCTACAGGCAGCTGCCATTTCTTTGATGTGTTGTCGATCGATGAAAGACTGTCGCGCCATTGGTCTACAGGCAGCCGCCATCCTTTGATGTTGGAGACAGGCTGTCCTGATGCGAGTCGGCAAGATCTTTTGTTGTGGAGAGAGATTCTCCAGATCGCAGGCCGGCAAGACTTTTTGAAGTACCGGAAACAAGTCTCCAGATCAAAGCAGGACAGACAGTCAGTTGTTTACATCGAGTCGGAAAAGGAGAGAAAAAAAAAATAGCTTCTCGACGCCTAGTGTCTAGTCAGATTTGAGACGTCATTCATACGCAGTATTAAAACAGTCTGGACAAACAACTTTGGCGAGAGTCGACCAAATGTTGTGAGGCAACAAGGATGTGTGTGATGTTCCTGTGTTGATTATGGAGAGAGACTACAGTGTCTTATGTTGATTTATATCGGCGGACATTTATCCATTGTGTGATTTAGTAGTCTCAATTTCAAACAGGAATAGATAAATGG